>JADOBS010303105.1:0-16654 GCA_015708375.1 Cydonia oblonga
TTTTTCATATCTTTCTTGATATTTTGGATTCACGAAAAAATTGACTGTATCGAAAGAAAATTTAAAGACGGAACCCGCCCATCCCACAACGATCACCCTTCTCTAATCCCAAGCTCACCCATTTTCCTGAAGCTAGAGTATGATTATTTCCCCCTTAATCTTCTCTCCTTTCCTTCCTCTCACACTTTCTTTATTGTTTTTCTTTATTTGTAAAGAAGTCAATACAAAATATTAATATAACGTAATCGTAATCGTTCAAATATGCAAGAGAAAAAGAAATAGAGATTAGAAGGGAATATAATCTTACTTCACTTAACCTACTTACCACCACACCAAATACTCATCATTGCTCCTTTTCTCTCTCTACTCCGTCGGCGTCGTCACTATTTTTTATTACGCAGTTATAGTTTCTCAAATATTTGGGCATGGATAGTTTTGCACTACCATATATTCATTCTCTTTAATATCAGACTTTATTTAAGGATGACAAAAATCAAATTTAATTGAGAAATTGAAACTATCACAAGGCAAGTATAGAATGGTAAATTACAGTGGTTGAGAATAGAACACCAGTCTTGTAAAATTATAGAAACTTTAAAGACAAATAAAAAAATAACTTATCTCAATAGATTAACAAGTATAAGATCAAGCTTTTGCGTTTTGTTCTTTTCATAGTCATTTTCACCCATTAAAAGTTTGAAAATTGAGAAATAAATGGTACCAACAAATAATTTAAACGAAATAAAGAGGAGTTGTTGCACATGGCACGTCGTTGATTAAATTCTTGACGCTTGTGAATTATACGATGATGGATGAGAGGTGGTTAAAATACCTTTATAAATCTTTTCGGCTTCCGAAAAGATAAAACATCTTGAGGAAGCAACTAGTTGATCATTTAAAGAAAAAAATAAAAGAGGAGGTGTAGCACATTATTATTAAGATATTATGTGTAAAGATCAAAGGGAAAAAATAATCACATTACTTTTTCCAACACAATAAAATAGAAAATAGAATACCAATTCAGCACATTAAAACCAAGAACAACCCCAGCAAAACAGCCGCCATGTATTGAAACATGCCGATTGCACCCAAAGAAGCAGCGCCTCCAGAAAAGCTTCCACTTTCTGCGTCAGTGGTCAACACAGCAACGATCCAATCATCCTCAGAACCAATCCCAACTCCTGAATACTTGGAATCATTCAGATATTTTGAGGAATGGGAGTGAGTGTAGTTGTTGAGCACAAGATCCTCGTCCAAATCCGGTACGCAAACAGGCCAAATGATGGCGGCTGTTGTCGTGTTGATGTCGATATGGCACTTTTTAACGAGCTTCTCGAAGCTTGGGAACCTGGGTAAGTTGCCTGGCTCGATGATGTAGTGTGGGCTAGAACACGGTTGGTCTTCTAGCTCGTCAGCGAGTTCATCAGCTAGACAAGCTGCATTGTCGTTCTTCTTAAATTCCGGCAGGTTTGCGGATTTCCTGAAGCTGTTGAGGCCTTGGAAAAGATCGTCTTCTTCATCTGCAAAGAAAATAAGATGTTAGAGAAATGATTACACTCGAACGAATTAAGACGAAAATATGGCGGAAGTTTTGAGACGCGAGAAAGATGATAGTGTACCGTTCGAAAATACTGGATGAGAAAGGAAGAGTAAGCCAAGAACAAGAACAAAGAAAAAGAAGCTTAGTTTGGAGGAGGCCATTGTTTCAGTGCTAGGACGATGCCTGTGTGACAAGAAGAGGGTGCATAAAAATATACACCGGGGGAAGGAATAAAAAGATGGCTTGTGGGTTCAAATATTCTTTTAGGGTTTCCTCATTTGCTTTTTTGTAAGGTTCCTTTGCTGCCAAGGTATTCTTATTCTCCTTAAATTGGAAAAGTGGATAGAGATGTTTCTCCGGTTCTCTTTTCCTTTAATTTCTTTGCTAGAGAATTCTGGTTGACAAATCTTATATAGTACAATGAACGTTCTGGTTAATTACTTTTATTTCCTTTTTACCCGAGATGAGATGAAAATGGTTTTTACCTGAGATGAAAAAGGTTTGAGGGATCCATTCGAACAGAGTGACCCGATTCTTTTTCAATGTTCCTAAATTAACTTTCTAATGTGAGGTAGTAATTGTATACTGGTAACGTGGAGTTGACACACCCCAATCTCGATATTCCCAGAATATGAAGATAGGCACGTGCTGGACATCGGAGGATGACGAAAGTCATTTATTGAGTGCAAATGCTGAAAACAAGGGATAGATAAGACTTATAAATATGAAAGAATAAAGAATATGCAGTTAAGGAACGTGTTCAGAGTACACATCTAATCTAGAACACTAAAAGAATTAATATAAAAATTAAATGAACAAAGGAGTGGGTCCTACATCGAGAGGACTAGTAGATGCCGATGTTGAAGTGCTTGGACACTGGGATTGTATGCCTCGATTCTAAGTCCTGAAGGGGGCGCAAAAACAAACATGAGTGGACCAAGTTGATTTATATATAGTAAAACAATTATCAACATACTAACCCCAGGTTTTATGAAAACACATATATCATGATAAACATAGGTTTTCCGAAACCTAGCATGCCGTGCAATGTCTCAAATCATAACTCGTATATAATAATCACTAGTGAATGTCCAACAACACTTCAGGCCTCATGCCGGCTCCCCGTCTCTGAGCAGATAGTCAAAGGAAAATTACCCCAGGCCCCATACCGGTTCCCTATCCCTGTGCTAAAAAGCTAGAGGAAACACACTCTAGGCCCTATGCCAACACCAAACCGTCGCCCGGGACGGACCGAAATCTATCCCTACGTCCCATAGCAGAATAAGGACCACTAGGTAAGTACAAAACCTTTGAACATATATATTGAAAAACAACTTCATAGTATAAAGTCATCCATCATCTATACTATAAAGAGGTGTTCGAAACATGTTCTAAATATCATATCGTCATCCATCAGATATTCTATAAGAACACGGGCAATAGGAAAAATAGTAATAATTCAAACTAGCCTTAGTAAGCATGTTATCTCATAAAATGTTTCATAGAACATAATCATTTAATCATGCTTTTCATGTATGTATTTCTACTATCAAAACATGCATTTTTAGAAGGGGTCTACTCACTGTACCTCGCCATCGAAAAGCCACGCAACCTAGCGAAGAAGGAAACGCCACATATAATTGTCCCTAAGCACATAAAGGGTCCAATTAATAAAACTATACTCAAACGATTTAATTTGGGAAAACGGACACCGGAAACGGATTCAGGGCCTCGAATTACCCTAAGAAGAATTCCGGATAAATTTCGTAAACGTCAACATAAGAATATTCCAGAGAATATTTTATGACGGAATATTCTCTAATGAAATATTCCCTAACGGAATATTCCACATAAAGGGTTTGTGCCGGCTAGGGTATAGGGTTTTGAAAGGTTAAAGGGTTTAGGCTTAGACTTTCAGGTAGGTTGGGTTTAGGTTTTTAAACTAAAAAGGTTTAGGGCTTAAACATATAAGGCCCAAAGGCCTTTAAAATCAAAATAAATAAAACAGAAAAATAAAAAGGGTTGGGTTGGGCTCGGCAGGAATGGCCCGAAGGCCTGGGAGGTTTCTTGGGCTTGGGGCCTCCAACAGCTGACGACCCAAAGGCCTTTAACAATTAGATTAAAACAAAACAAATAATAAAAATGGGCTTGGGCCTAAAGCCCTGGGTTTGGCTAGGCCCAAAAGGCCTGGTGTGGTTGCTGCTCGCTAGACCTAAACGAAAGGGAATGCCTGATTTCGGCTGGAAAGTTGGACAAACATTAAACGCTAATAACTTTGTCAATATTCAACGAAATCGAGTGATTCAAAAACGAAAATCGTAGTTCTCAAAGAGACGAAGAGAATAGTACCTTGCACAAAGTATAACTCGCCGTCGTTTGGCCGAAAAACGCCTCAAAAGCCTCGGAGGTCGTCGAAAAATGGGTAAGATTCAAATGGATATAACTTCTTCAATACTCAACGAAATTGGGTGAAACAAAAAGGAAAGTTGTAATACTCAGGGAGACAAAGAGATTGATACCTTGCACGCTAGCCAACTCACCGTAGTTTGGCCGAAAAGTGCCTCGAAAGTGATGGATTCCTCGTCGGAATCCGAGGAAGTGTCCCCGATGCTTCGTGGTTTGACGTCCAAAACACAATAATGTGGTCAGAAAAGAACTATAGGGATGAAAATAGAAGCATTTGGAGTGTTTTGAGGCTTACCCAAAGTGGAAGGACGAGGAACTCGCCGAAGAAATCGATGGGTGGTCTCGGTCATTTACTCGCAGAGGGAGAGGAGGAACGAGAGGTACGAGAAAGGCTCTCCGAAGGGTGAAGGAGTATAGAGAGAGGGTTGGTAGCCTGCATGTGTTGTATTTATGGTGTGTGTGTGTGTGTGTGTGTGTGTGTGTTCTTGTCAGAGAAAAGAGCATCGAGAGGGGGATGCATATTGTCTGCCCTCCCTATACTATACCCTTCTCATCCCCTCCTATTTGTGCGGTCACAGTTAAGCCACGTCAACATTTTATATTCCTATTGCTTTTTTGTCTTATTATCTATATAAAAAAATCAATATAAAATGCTGATGTGGCTTAACCGTGACTGCACAACACAGGAGTGGATGGGAAGGGTATGGTAAAAAGAGGGCAGACAATCTGCCTCCCTGAGAGAGAAAGAGAGAGTTGCAGAAGCGATGCACGGAAGTGAGAGGGAAGAGAGAGAGAGAGGAGAAAAAGGAAGCTCAGGGAGACTACCACGTGGCAACTAAGGAGAGGGGACCGGGGACAAAATTTCAGGGATGGACCCCTTGGGCACACCATTTAAGACCCAAAAACCAATTTTTATAAACTTTTTAGGAAATTTATGAAATTACACTTTAATTCGAGGGTAGGATGTAACAGGAGCACACGTGCTAACACATATTATTCAATGGGGGTGCAGAAATCCTTATAAACCCTTGCAAAGTTTGAAAACCACAAAGTACAAAGCTACAAGGATACTCTCCATTTGGTAAATTATTGTTTTAAATGAAAGGATGGTAATAAATTAAGTGAATCGAACAACACATAAAAGGCTGCTTGATCGTCGAACTACAATAGTAACCTTTACTCTCTTAACCCACAAGGCAGGTCAAAAGAACCGAGACCTTAGGATTAGCCATCAACTATTAACATATGTAATGCAAATAACATTGCGTGAAATGAAAACATAAAGTTCATTAGTTCAGGCATTACATACAATCGAAATCCCTAGTTAACAACTACAAAAGTCACATATTTTGGTACAACATAACAAGAGAGGGGGCAGTAAAAACTTTCAACTACTGCCTCAGCTGACCAAAATAACACACAACCCTACCAAAACGGAGACCAAGAAATGACCAAAACCAACGGCTGAAACTAAAGAGCTTGCTGCATTAGCAAAGCTTCCAGTTGGGGTATTTGACGCCAAAACCACCACCATCCAATCATCCTCGGATCCAAGCCCGACTCCGGTGAACTTCGAATCGTTCAGATACTTTGCGAATTGCGGTCGGTGAGTGTAATTGGTAAGTACCAGAGTTGGGACCAACTTAGGCACGCAAACAGGGAGAATAACTCCATCTGATGCGCTGTTGGCATCGATTTTGCATTTTCCCAAGTGCTTGGGAAGATTGGCGAGCGGAGTCTGCGAGGTTGCCAGAATGTTGGCTCCATTGGTGGGGCTGCTGCAAGGCTGGTCTCCCATGTCATCAACAATTTCATCTGCTAGACAACCTGCGTTACCGTTCTTGATGAGGGCCGGCAGGTTTAGTGAGGTTCTGTAACTGTTTATGCCTTGGAGAAGGTTATCCTCATCCTTATCTGCAGGCAAAGAGGTATAGTAAGTTTGAAAATGGTTAATTAGCCACTGAAATTCTAAAATCATACCAAATCCTACAACCGTGGTCCTATCACTAACTTAATTGGTAAACATGCATGCATGCCATCTCCAAGGATATATGTGAATCATAGATTCACAATCTAACGCCTAGTCTTGGATTTTTATCAGAATTAGGTTATTAATTGTTAATAATTTATGTTAATTTGTTGCTATTTTCTAATACACCTAGGTCTGAGTGATTAAGCTGGGATAATATCGGTGAATGTTTAATTTGGACTCGATACACTCACATAGTCCGTGACAGAACAACTTTAATACTTTTTTTTATAACAATCTTGACAGAATAAGTTCATTCGTTGTACTAGAAAATAGCAAGTAATCAAATGCAAGGAGAAAAAGAAAAACACACCTTAACCTTGGTTAATTGCGAGTAACCAAGAAACCGAAAAATTGCGTTCTTACCAAGAACAAAAATTGCATATATATATATATATATATATATATCTGTATACATATATATATATATCTTAAATTAGACAAACTAGAGAGCCTGTTTATAGTAATGCTATGCCTAACATGTCTGTATGCAAAAGAAACACAGATGAGAGAGAGCTTACCAGAACTCTGCACCAATGGAGAAAGCAAGACAAAGGCATATGCAATCACAAAGAAGAAGAAGAAGCTAAGTTTGATCATGGAGGCCATAGTTTCCATTAATGCTACGGCTGAATGCCTTTTTCTGGAAGTTAAATAAGGTTTGTAGAATGGAACGCACCAGAGAGAGAGAGAGAGAGATAAGGGAAAGAGTTGAGAGATTGTTATATGACTTGCTAAAGCCTCACATATTTGTTCTTGAAGGCAATTTTCCAGGTGTTCGAGTATTGATCGATTACACAATGCTAAATTTGGTGCCTAATTGACATGTATCGGTTGCTTGGCCTGTCGGTCTTGCACGTGTACTACATGCAAAGCATGGCTCGAGATCCTTTTTCAACGGCTCTGAGCTCGTTTGGATATAGTTTTAAAATGACTGAAAGTATTTTTGATGAAAAATTTTTAGAACCAATAATTAGTAAAGATGCAAGTAAATCCTGAAAAAAACACTTAAAGTGCTTCTTGAAAGAAACACATAACTAGTGCTTCTTGAAAGAAGCACATAACTAGTGCTTCTTGCAGAAAACACTTTAAATGCTTTTGAAACCCAAAAATATTTTCTCTAAAATCACTTTCAGTCATTTTAAAAGCACTTAGGGATCAATATGCCGACAATTTCAACTTATGTTCGGGATGCACATCATCTTTTGTTTTTATCTGACATCATCTTAGCTAATACTTTTTATAAGTACTTAGCTTCTTACTCTCGGAGGGGTTAATTATGGCAGTTAAACATGAGTGCATTGAAGAGATAATCCCAACATATGATGAGCCAAGTAGTGCTTCTCTAACTATCACTTTCAGAAAATCCTCTCGAAAATCTTCAGGCATGGCCATGTCAACAAACCTATTAAGACAATGAAACATACAAAAATTATGCTATGTTTTGATGTGTTTTATGCATTTGGATTTTTAACAATTAGATCATTATATCTTGACCAAGAACTTAACGACTACAATTTCATATAGTAGTACTCCGGAGCATAGAAAACATCTAAACATATCAAAGCATATATAATTACTTTGACGTACTAGAGAGTTCTTTTCTAGTAAACTTTGGGATATTCGAGCTCATAGAACCCTAATATGATATATGAAAAATTGAAGTACGTAAACAACTCTTGATTTCGAGAGATTTTACGCTCGTACAATCGGATAGACACTTAAAAAAAAATGTCCCCTTCAAATAGTGGCGGATTCAAAAAATATAAGGGAGCCACACAATTTTTTTGGACGGTATGGCATAAAAATCGGCATTTCGTCCAGCTTTGGTATGTTGAAGTTATTTGTCAACTTATATTGCAGCTTGTCAATAGATGCCAACAGTTTTTGAACGAACATGTCGACTGATGTTAATAAATATTGAATGAGCATGAAGCCAAATACAAACATATGTTAAGTACGCCTATCTAAACATGCTCATAGCAAAGCTTACAAAGTCATAAGGCTAGAAGCTACCCTACCCAATGCCTACAGAGGCTATTCGTTATGGGCAACTTCTAAAGGCATCTTAGATTCTTAGATTTTAAAAGGGCAGCACCCTGTTCTTTCATAGAGAATTTCTGAGTTTTAAGGGACGGCTGACCCACCTTGTAATAAGGTGAATCCACCTCTACTTCCAATTGCATAATAACATGCCGGGCACATTAAAACATTTCTCCTTAATTTCAGGCAGTCAACACTACTGTCCGCTTCAACAGATGTTCACGCTGCATGCGACTGCCAGGACACGTACAGACACCTGCCACGTGCTCCCCCACGTGTCAACTCGAATCTCCTATTTAACCTCCTTGTCAAATTCTTATACAACCATTGCATATATGCTTTCCCGTTTAGCTTCCTCCTCATCAAGAACCCTAACAAGCAGATCTTCACCAGCATTTTATTTGTGTCTTCCCAAACCCTACATCCAAAGTTACTATCCAGCAACTTCTTTGAACAGTCCTTCTGAGAGTTTTGAGAAGAACAATGGCTTCTGGTGGAAAGCAGCAGTTCCCTCCTCAGAAACAAGGAGCTCAGCCTGGCAAAGAACATGCCATGGACCCCACCCCTCAGTTCACCAACCCTGATTACAAACCCTCCAACAAGCTCCAAGTATTACATCTTACAATAAAATTTCACTAAGTTTCCATGTGATCGAATAAAAGTTCGTTAGTTTTCATTTGATCCAAGATGACACTATGGCGGTATTGCAAGTAGGAAATTTTTTAAGTGAGAAAGTTATAAAGCAAGCAAGTGTGTGATTGATTTATAGTTTTCATTTGATTCAAGATGACACTGTGGTGGTATTGCAAGTAGGAAAATTTTTTAAGTGAGAAAGTTATAAAGCATGCAAGTGTGTGATTGATTTACACTTAGATACAAGTTTTTCTTGCATAAGTGATATAAGTTATAAAGCATGCAAGTGTGTGATTGATTTACACTTAGATACAAGTTTTTCTTGCATAAGTGATATATATATATATATATATATATATATATGTATATATGTATGTATGTATACTTATGTTTCAAGTGTTGCAGGGGAAAGTAGCATGTATACTTATGTTTCAAGTGTTGCAGGGGAAAGTAGCACTAGTGACGGGTGGGGACTCTGGGATAGGGAGATCTGTGTGCCATCTCTTTGCTCAAGAGGGTGCAACCGTGGCCTTCACATATGTAAAGGAACAAGAGGACAAGGACGCACAAGACACGATCCAAATGATCAAACAGGCCAAGACTTCTGATGCCCAGGAACCCATGGCCCTTGCAGCCGATCTCGGATACGATGAAAATTGCAAGAATGTTGTTGAGAAAGTCGCGGATGCATACGGCCGCATTGATATTCTGGTTAACAATGCGGCTGAGCAGTACAAAGCAAGCTCCGTGGAATAGATTGATGAGCCCCGTTTGGAGAGGGTCTTTAGAACAAACATATTTTCTTACTTCTTCACGACCAGGTAATTTAAAGAAAATAACCGAAATTGTTACCAAACGATCTCTAATCCACCTTTTAGTTTTGGTGATGATGTGAAATTGTGAACTTAAGGCATGCGTTGAAGCACATGAAAGAAGGAAGCTCCATAATCTGCACGACATCAGTCAATGCATATAAGGGAAACGCCAAGCTGCTTGATTATACTTCCACCAAGGGGGCCATTGTGGCATTCATAAGAGGACTGGCATTGCAGCTGGTAAACCGAGGCATTCGAGTCAACGGTGTAGCTCCGGGACCAATATGGACCCCACTGATTCCGGCATCTTTCGATGAGGAGGAGGTTTCGCAATTCGGCAACCAAGTGCCAATGCAGCGAGCCGGGCAGCCATGTGAGGTCGGACCAAGCTACGTCTTCCTCGCTTCCAATGCCTTCTCTTCTTACTACACCGGCCAAGTCCTCCATCCTAATGGTAACGATTTCTTACTATTCTAATGTAGTTTGGGTGGCGTTTATGCTACGTTTTTATGTACGAGAACTCTCTGTTTTTTTTAACGATCTGTGGAATTTTGCAGGTGGAACTGTTGTAAATGCTTGATGGGGTTTTGTGGAGGAGTCTTTTGGCTGGTGTTTTTTTTTTTTTTTGTTTTGTGTGTGTTTTGAGTCATGAAATGGTTTGTGTATGTCTGCCTGAGGAAGAGCACTTTTAAGAGTTTCAGATGTCCAATGTTGTATGAAGTACAGAAATAAATGAGCATGTCTTTTTGCTAATAAAGCATGGAACAAATTCTGTACCTTTTTATGATGAGTTGGGTTGAGTTGGAGCGATTCTTAACAATCCCACATCATCGATATACAACCCGTTACAAGGTAGAATCGCAGCAGAATGGGTCATATTCTCAAATTCCGCGTTTAATCGTTTCAAACTCTCGGAGCATGACTTCAATATACAACTAGTTACATGGCAGAATTCAGCCCAACGAGTCACGAGGATATACAATCGTTTACAAGATAGATTATTATCCTAAATTATCCTGTTAACATGCTGTGTGCTTGCAATGTTAAAACAGTTCTAAGCTGTGATTTAAGAGGATTAAGATAAAAATAATTCCATAGCAACAATCTTGTTTACGCCACAAGAAATCTGCGAGTGACAAGAAGTTACAAGAACTAGTACATATTGCCATTTTTTCAATTATTTTCGCCAAAAAATTGGAAGAAGGAAATTTCTCGGATAAAAATTCAGAATACAAGAAAATAATTTACAGACAGCCGATAGAGCTCGAGTCCTACAAGTCAGCAATGGAGGTTTAAGATCTTACTCTCAGCACTTCGGAGGGAAGGTTATAACGAACCGCCGAAGCGAATTTCGACTCCGTTTCCACCAATGGCGGCAGTCAAACAATGAAATCCACAAGACTCCAGTTCAGCAGTTACTTTATCAACAACAGTTCCTGATAGCACTGATTCATGTGGTCAAGGAAACATCGTACAAGGTATTGGGAATTAAGCACCAACAGAACTAGGTGAACGCTAAACAGAGAATAAAGGGACACTACGAACTTGTTTGAGACTGCTTCTATGGGAAGCACTTATGCTCATAAATACTTTTGGTATAAATGCTTTTATTATAAACATGTAGAAAACTTTATTGAAAATCCAAGTATTTCCTGGAAATGCACTTGGAAGAGGTTCTTGAAGAAGCACATGGCAAGTGCTTCTCCATAAAGCACTTTTACAACTCCGAATCACTCTTAAGTTTTTCTGCTAAATGTAATTAGAAGTGCTTTTAGTTGTCAAAAAGCAATTTTATCCCTTCTATAAGCAAATTCTAAAAAGACCGTAAACTGTGTTTGTGTGCAGCTAACTATCAGTTCATTGTTCTCCACTATTAGAGAAGGAAACTGAGAAGGCATGAGATAATGTACTAAAGAACCAAAAATAAAGGGAATCATGAAAAGGATACAGGTTGGCAGTAGCGTGAGAACACAACCTCCGCCCCCAGCTCCTGTCAACTTGGAAGCTAACTTGTATTTCAGCGTTGTTTGAAGAACGGTTTCAATTGAAGCATGGCTGACCCCCATACATTGGAGCAAACCTTGATTCATTTCCATTAACTCTTCTATTTTCGCTTCCTTCTCAGTAATGGAGAGAACATCGGGGGTGGGCGATTGGATGATGTTAGCCACTTCCGTGCTGATAGAATCCACTGCATTAAACACAGAAGCCATGGCCTCCGGATGCCTTAAAGTTCTCTCCGAAACACCAGCGACTAAGGCCTTCGTGTTCCTCCCAACTTTTGTGTTGGTAATAAGCATTTTGAGTGTCAAGTTCGATTTGATGCGAGTCACACTACCTGATCTGAACTTGATCATATTGCCTGTTGCACGAGAGGTTCGTATTAAGATATCGTCAAAAGAAGTAAATCCATTGCATCGAACAAGATAAAGAAACTAAAATACTCCATAGCTCTAACGTTTGAACTCCAACAAATATGCCAAAAGATGATGTGGAGAGCTATGTCTGAAACTAGATACCATTATACATATTTGAATACCTCGTAATTACTGCGAAATCAGCTCTGAATGACTAATTTTAGGTGATTCAAAAACAAGAGTTTCTAGATTAATCACGATGAGCCCGTATGAACAATTCCTCACTGAATCACAACAGGATGATGGAACCAACAGTAGGCTTGGGTTACAAAAGAATAAAAGAGGTGGCAGAAGAAAACAATGGATTAAGCAAATCAACCTCAAGAGAGTTCCTATCTTACCGAAGAAAAGTCCTAAGCGGAACTTCAAGATACAATGTGGATCTGGCACGACTATTTTTGGGGTACTAGAAAGCACCAATGAAGTAGATGCATAGAGATAAATGAATCTCTTCATGAAAGAAAAAATGTAGCCTCGAGTAAATTGAAAATTTTCCTTTTCACCAGTAGCCGTTTGACATCATAACACGTTTCGTACTAATCCAGACAAACTATTTATCTAACTGATTCCAAGAACTTATAACTCGAAGATCCAAGGCAAGAAGATAAGCAAAAGAAGAAGAAATGAGACATTGATGAAGGAAGATAATGCGTTGGGCACAGGACACAAAATAACATACCGTATGTGCTAACTGTATTGTCGATTCCAGATGGCTTTCCATGGATGATCTTCTCACCTTCAAAAGCCCATTTGTTCAGCAATTCAAGTTCACTTTCCCCAAAAGTAGTCCACTCTTTGTGGCCCAAATCCAGACTTACACAATCTGAGAAAGAAAGAAGAGCACCCGAGAGTGCAACGCATAATGCAGCAGATGATCCCAGGCCTGAGCCCAACGGAAGTTCTGAAGTGATAACAACAGTAGCAGGCTTAAATCTGAGCCATAAAGAGAAGAAATCAGAAAATGAGAAAATAAGAATAAATTGACAAGAACTGAAAGTAGTCGATTATTCAAACAAATAACGGTCGAGTACCCTTGGATAGATGCATATAGCCAAAGAAAAGCCACCACTCCAGCACCAAGTCCAATTTTTGCCTCTGGAATGTTCAGTTCATCAACCAAAGCAGCAAGCGATTTAATCGACTCCGTTGAACATGAGGTTGGAACTGATGAGTTGGGAATATCTAATTCTGATAGGACTTCTTTTATTCTACCAATAGGCCATGAAAACTCTAATCCAATATCCTTGAGCTGGAGTCTTAGTGCATCATCATTATCTATGAATAATAGTGAAAGACGGTCAGTGAGAGATTCATATAGAATTAACCTGGACTTGAACATATGAACTTTATACTAAGTTCATATCAGAAACTTTTACATGTTCTCATTCTCGAATTTAAGACCCTGAAAATAGTCAGATTTCTAATATAACTTAACCCCTATAAATTCAACTAGGCCAATAATCAGGGTCGTCTTAAAATCCTGATATCAAGTAATCCAGTTGCTGAATAGATTTCTAAACATAACTTAAAACCTAAAGGGTTTAACTATTCAGATTCATCCACAAAACAGATTTTCACATATCTCGAAAGGGTGTCTTTCGACCACAGTTCAAGCAACAAAACAACCAAATTTAAGCTTAGCTCAGAAAAAAGACGCAAACTTTTCGAGTTGGTAACACGGTCACAAAGTTAAATCAAACCCCATGAAACCTAAACAGAACAGAAGTTTCAGAAACACTATCATCTCACCCAATAGAACTTCCCAGAATCTGAAAAGGGTTTCTATAAACCCTGATTTCAGGCAACCCAAAAGCTGAATTCTTATCTTACAAAAAGATGCAAACTTTTGCTTTTGGATTGGAAATGCTATCACTTTGAAAGCTTAAGCAAAACCATGAATCCAACCATAAAAAAGATGCAAACTTTTGCATTGGCAAACCATTCACAACCCAAAAATGATCTCCTAAGCAAAACCCACGAATCCAACTCAAATACATTATCTTCCAAGTAACATCCCAAATCAAACGCACCAAATGTCACATCAAAGAATAAATTATATAAATTGACAGATGAAAAGAAACCCAGTAGAGATTAGAGATTAGAGAGAGAGGGAGAGTACCAGAGGGAGTGGGAAAGCGAAGAGAGACGTAGGTGTAGAGGTCAATGGAGGAAGCCACCGCCGTTGATCCGTGAACGACAGCATGTTCACCCGAGAGTATGATTTTTCCAGGAGCTCTTGCTTTCACTTCCATTTTCTTTCCTTTTTTTCTTTTTTTTTTTTGTAATCGCTGGAATTAGTTGAATGATTCCAATCGGGGCGACCAAATATTTTGGTGCCAATGTCGAGAGCCCCAGAGAGTCTCGAGTGTGGTGGTTGGAACTTGAAACTTGGAACTTGGTGACTTAAATCTGTTCAACGTGGGAATAATAATTTATAGTCCCTTTGATTTAATGTGGGAAAGTCGTAATTGGGCTGCTGCCAACCACAGTTGGCCTTCTGATTCGTTTATTTGGCTTCTTGTTTTTCATGTTTCTTTGACTCCATGCCGGTGGCAGCGCGTGGACCATCTGCGGGGATCATGGTGTAGGGATCATTTCCGCTCGAAGCCAATTACTCGGTCGTTGGTGCCCAGTAGTGAAAAGGATTGTTGAAAAGATTGAATCGAGAGTCTGTTTGGAAGTTTTTCTTTAAATAATTAATGACGGAAAAATTTTATTTGAACTCATGTAACTTTATTTTACATTTAATTTAAATTTTAAATGTGAATTGTCATTTTTATCCTATTGTATAATTATTATCAAGTACAAAATGAAATTAACAATAAAACTAAAATTTATTAACAAACCCATACTAATAATTCAATCTTTACCATCACGCAATATTTCTCTTACATTCTGATAAATATTGAAAAATTACTATATCAATACATGAAACTCATGAAACACTATGGAAGAATATAAAAATCATGATAGAGATGTATAAACACAAAATACATGAAACACACAAGACACACAAAACATATGAAGCACATACAAAACACATGATAGAGATGTATAACATACCAAACATGTGAAATACATGACACATACAAAACACATGAAACGCAACACAAACCTACACACATGAAACACAAACCTTCAATCATCCTCTATATAAGCATAGGTTGAATAGAAAACCTTCACACAACATATTCACCAATCTTCCAACTTTCAAAGTGTTTTTCTCCTCCTCAAAATCATCAATATCTCATCAATGGGTGATAGAAGAAGGCGTAGCTTGGCAATGCAAATGGCACAATACCAAGCAAGCCATACAACTGCAGATGCATAAATGAACAACGAAGAAGCCGAATTTGCAAACTCGCTTATGCAATATGAGTACCATGTCGAATCTAGCTATCGTGGTTCTATCATGGGGCGTTCATTTATGCAACATGATACAGAAGAGTGTCATGACCGGATGATGAAAGATTATTTCATCAAATGTCCGAGATATCCTTCTCATGATTTTTGGAGGCGGTATCGGATGATGAGAGAGCTTTTTGAAAGCATCTTGAACACAGTTGTCCATCATGACCACTACTTTGCAAGGAAGATAGATCCTGTAGGCCGACAAAGTCTATCACCTCATCAGAAGCTCACATCTACATTTTGGATGCTAGATAATAGGTGTTCTGCAGACTCAACTAACAAATATTGTCGACTTGTGGAGAGTACTGCTATTCGTCCGCATCGGCTCCCCACCTCAAACAATCCTTGAGGACGTTCCAAGCATGATGCAACTTAAAAGCTTGATTTTTTTGGGTAGTTCTTGTCTTGTAAATTGCCATTGCTTTGTCACCCTATGCAAGTAATACATAAAAACAATTAGTTGCAAAATAATATTATGTACGCAACAAATAAAATATCAACAAAGAAACTCACAACTTCTGTAGTGCTCCTTCCACTAGCCATGTCAACTACGGCTCTCTCCAAGCTTCCTTTCTATAAAGTGCATGCTTTTTTGAAAACCTTCCACCGATCGTAAACACCACCACCTTCCCTTCAGCCGGCGTTGGAGTTTTCATTGAACTTATCAACGATTTTACTCCGCAAAACTTTTTTATTTTGATTCATGCCAACGACACCATCTTCGCTAATAGAAACTCATGCAAAACATAAAGCAACATCTTCCTCAAAGGTCCAATTACAACCTCTAATATGCTCTTTTGCCATCTTTGAAATTTGGAAATGGGAAGAAATGGTAGAAAGAAAAATTGGAAGAATTGTAGGAGAAAAATGAGTGTTGTGGATATTTGAACAAATACATAGGTATTTATAGAGTTTTTGGGTGAATTTTAAGTTAAATCATTTTTTTAAAATTATTTTAGCCATTGGATTTAAATTTGGGCTATTAGATTTTTTTTTTTACCGTTAGATTTGATTATATTTTATCTCAGCCGTTGGATTCAATAAATATATAAATAAAATAATTGAATGTAGGCCGTTGGATCAACAAACAACCAATTGATCTCAGCCATTTGAATCTGACACAAGTGGTTAACATGCCAATGTGGGTGGGGCCATGCCGGTCTATCCCTTTGGCGCGTCGCTCGGGTGCGTGCATTGCAACTCTTTGTCTGGCGTTCAAGCGTCGAGTTTGACTCTCACTAGTGGGGCCCGCACTATTTTCTAGGTTAAAACCTGGCTGAAATTTTTTTTTTTTCTTTCAAATTTTAGGTTCTAACTTCAAATTAGAACTAGGGGTTGGAATGGATTGGGGGGGGGGGGG
>JADOBS010303106.1:0-16663 GCA_015708375.1 Cydonia oblonga
ATGGTCAGAGGTAGAAGTGTAACGGCAACGTCGGCAAGGACTGCCTTAAGTGTGACAAGAGAGAGAGAATGGTCAGAGGTAGAAGTGTAACGGCAACGTCGGCAAGGACTGCCTTAAGTGTGACAAGAGAGAGAGAGAGAGTTATTCACAGTCATTTTTACCTCTTACGTATCCTTGTTATTTTTTTTGTTGTGGATCTTCTGTAATTCATGTCATCCGACGGCAAGAATTGAGAAGAGTGTATTAGAAGTAAAAATATGTGTATGAATAACACTACCCTTGCATTTTTCCATTTAATAAGAGGAAATTGTAAAAATGGATGGTCAAAAGTAAAAGTGTAACGACAATAACATCTCAATTAATTCCGCCAAAAGTTACGTGATAAGAGAAAACATGACTTTTCGCATAAACATGTGATTGGTAAGTTTTTCTCTTTCTTTTTCGGGTAGTGCTATCCACACTTTTTTTTTACTTCTCGTATACAATTTTTAATTTTTGACCGTCCGATCAAATGAATTCAAGAAAATCAACAACAAAAAATTGGCAAAAATGTGTCAAAATCAACATCAAAAAATTAGCAAAAATGTGTCTGATCAAATGAATTGAAAAAAAATCAACGACAAAAAATTAACAAAAATATGTGAAAAATAAAATTGAGTGTGAATATCCCTTTCCCTTCTTTAACTAGGGATGGTCAAAGTAAAATGTAACGGCGAGGGAATCTCTACGACCAGCAACCAGTCTAGCACGCCACTAAAGTCTGTACAGCTTTGTGAATGAAAAAAGCCCAGCTGTCACTCCTTTGAATGCTTCTAAGTGTTCCCTTACAGTTCAGGTCCATTTCCATTTGAATCATCCCAAGCTACACCTAGCCCACCCTAAGATATAGGCTGCATGCGTGTCCTTAGCAAACCCAATCGGTTTCGGGGGGATCCACCGTCTGTCGGTTGATTTTGAGTTGGATGCTCATATTCTAATATTTTATCTCTCGATTTAAACCTTTCATGAAAGTAACAATTGAAATTCAACTCAATCAGCCGAAATCAATCTAAGTTTGAACGATTTCCCGGTGAAAAATCCATTACAAAACATCCAAGCAAACGTTTGGTGAGATTTACATTCACAAATACAACACACAATAAATTTCAACGTCACCAGTCATTTTATATTTACATTCAGAAACAAATGTGGTAATTATACATGGATGCAGAAGCACATAGAAAAACTAAGCATATAGCTGAATGTCACACTCATAAATCATAATCAAGCAAAGTATTAGAAGCAAGCGCATATCTTACCGGCCAAATCCACCACTTTGAGGCTGTTCTCCATTGTTCATCAGCTTATCCAGCACAACATTAACGTCCACCGACTGCCCATTCTCGGTCATTTTCCTCACTGTTGCTCGGACCATGTCCCTCCGGAATCCCATCGCGACAACCTTGTCAATGACATTATCAATCGGTATTCTGTTTCCAGTCCCACTGGAACTCGATTCCTTATCCACACTAGCAGCCATGGGTATTGCGTGTGGCAATACCTTGGCAGTTGGCAGTTTCGAAAAGCTGCTTCCACCAGAACGGTCTAAAGAGGCTGGCGAGACTTGCGAATGTTTCATGTTTGAACCGCTGTCGTGAGATGAAGATCCAACCTGGGAACGAAAATCATCAAAACGTGAATTTTGAACTGGTTGCACATGCTCAGGGGGGAACTCCAGGTAGTGATTGCTTGCGGTTTGATCATGCGTATATTGAATGGAACCCACATACTGCTGTTGTTGGGGTGGGAGAGCCAAGCCAGGTGCATTAGAGGTGTTGTGGAAGCTTGGAGGGTACCTTTGAGATGGCATGGAGATTTCTCCAGGATTATGAACCAACGAAAACTGAGCTTGGGGATCAACAGCATTGAAGGGTGGGTGCTGTTGAGGCAGCTGCTGCGATTGTGAGGTTAGTGAAGGATGTGGTGCTGATGGAAAAAGTTGATACGGTGCAGTGGGTGGCGGTTGCGAATGCTGTACTTGAGAGCTGTAGTACATCTGAGGTGTGGGCTGCGGATTTGGCACAGGTGGTGAGTAGTTAGAATCTGCATATTGAATAGATGGGATTTGACTCTGAGGTGACTGCGTGGGGACCTGTGCTGTAGGTGCTGGAGGAAAATTCTGATGAGGTAGAGTTCCGGGATCATTAGTAGGAAGAGAAGGAACTTGTAGGGTGGGGGCCTGAACTGAATGCAGTTGGTAGCTTTGCTGAGGAGCAGATGCTCGTACTCCTGGAGATGAAACTTTTTGTACATTGCTCGCTTGGTTTTCCGATTGCTGCTGACCCTTTAACATTTGAAGCTTTGCAAGCTCCAACCGAGCCTCTGTTATCTCTTGTTTATCTCTCAAATTCTGCATACCACTGTCAACCTGCAGTTTATTTACAAGCAACACGAACCATGTCAAGAAGCTGTTGGCAGGTATTACAGAATCTCCTGCACGCTACTATTTTTCGTTTGTTTATCATTTGCAACAAGACTTCAACCTAGTTCCTACCGCCTTCAACATGATTTTAATTGTTAACATCTCACAGTTCAAATAAAAAATCCGAAGACTACTAAAACACTGTGGTCAAAGTTGGTGCTCAGTAAATAGAATCAAGGTCACTTAGGGCTGGTTTGGTATTGCTGTGCTTTGAAAAAAAGCTGCTGTGAGAATAAGCGGCTGTGAAATAAAGCAGAGTGTTTGGTAAACTTTTTTGTAAAAGTGCTTTTGGAAAAAAAAAAAGCAGTCTGATAGCGGGTCTTTTCATTAAAGGAGCATTGTAGCTCCGTGCGCTTTGAAAAAAAGCCAGTTTTCCAAAGCAGCAAATAGCGGCTTCAGCTTTTCCCTTTGATTTCAGCTTATTCTCACAGCAGCTTCCAAAATAAGCCTTTTTTTTTAGTTTACCAAACACCTAAAACCCTCACAGCTTTTTTTCATGGGTGCTTTTTTTTTAAGCACCTCACTCCCAAACCACCCCTTAAGCACATTGTGCCTCGTGTTACAAAAGTCGAGCTCACAATCACATTTAAATCAGATAATTGCCATGAAAACCTATGTGGCTATGAACCTGCTAAATAAAAACTTCGACCTAATAAATTTGCCATCAATATCAATTCTGTGCTTCTAGGACCTAATTTGTACCACCCAAGTTATCCATCCTCGAAGTTTTACTCATTGAACAATGCAACATACATTGACCAGTTAAACGAAAAAACTGATAATTTCATAATACCTCTCTTAGCATATTCTCTAGCTGCCTCAGTTTCCCATCAGCCTTCCCATAGTTGATTTCAGTAGAATCCTTGAAGTCGTCAACAGAATTCTCCAGCCGGCGTAATCGAGTCTCCAGCTGGGAAATTCGTGCACTGAGACACTCCACCGCGTGCAACAGATTGCCAAAATGCTGGTTCATCTTTCGCTCAATCACCGAAATCAATGCCGAATCCTCGCAAGCCTGGACAGCATACTTGCTTCCAGATTTTGCAAGGTTAAGGTAGTCCATGGAACTGCCACTCTGTGATTTATAACAGAAGCAAGCAATCACTTGAAACTCTTCAACAATCACGAACACGAACACGAACCGAAACATATAACTTACAAAATTCAACAGCATATCACTTCAAATTTTCATTTTTTTTCTTTGGTAACTTAAAATTAGCAGATCAATTTACATTAAACCGAATTTAATTCGATTTAATAACACAAAATTGAACTAATAACCTCCATACAAAACCCTAATTACAGTTAAAATTCAACTTCTCCAAGTTACCAAACACAGAAAGGTAAAAGCTTTAGCTGAAATTTGAAATGCACAAACCTCGAGAGCGGAAATGCGCGGCTCCTGCGAGGCGACACGTCGTGCGGGGCGGAACTGAAAGCTGGAAACGGATGAGGAGTCGTCGTCGTCCTTGACGTCGTTATCGAATTGTTGAGGGTACGAAAGTTGAGAGAAATCCTCGGAGTGGGACCGAGAGAGTTCCATGATCTGCTTATCCATGAACTCCGTCGTCTTCATCGTGGTAGGAATTTTCTCTGAGATTTTCTGGTGCTTTCCGTCATGTTTTCTGAGAATCCAAACAGCTGATTGTGTAACGTTCAGTGGCCCGACGGAGATGCCTACGGAGAAATGACCAGCGTTTGAAGCGGAGCCGCAGAGGCTGATTCCTCCACTGTTCTTGATATGTTTCCTTTCTCTTTTGGGTTGGATTGCGGGTGGGTAAAGCCCAAACGAAATTGCTTTTAGCTAAGCTCAATAGTAAAGTTTGATATTTTTTGTTTATTTATTACTTTTTGTAAAACTAGAGAAGTGCGAAACAAGTTATGGAATCCGGATCCTCGTCGGATTCTTTTTGTGAGAATCCTGGAAATTCGTAAATTATATTAATTTATCGTATATTATGCGTTCAGAAATCATATTAAATATTTTATATAAAATTAATTACAAACAGTACCTGACAAAAACTGACTGCATGATATATGATGAATGAACACAATTTACAGATCCCCATAATCCTCTTCAGAATCCTCACCAAAAGATCCGGAGAGGATTCTGTTGGCAAGTTATGATTCAAAATTCTGAAAATGGAAGTTATTGGCACTCCAAAAATCTCATTCTACACTCTCCTCACAAGTGTATTTTTCTTTCCTAATATAGAAAGTTTAGAGTGTAGAATGAGATTTTTGGAGTGCTAATAACAATTCCCTTCTGAAAAAACTATGATATAGACGGAAATATCGATATGCAAATTTATGAAAATATCGATATTAATACTGATTATCTTTGAAGGAAATTATCGAAATTTGTGATGGAGTAGGGATCAGCTCATTCACTTTTAGTTGAAATTAGAGAAAAATTTCTCAAAAAAAAAATTCGAAATCTGCAATAGATTCTGACAAAATTTATGTAGTGAATTGATAAATGTTGTCGGTATTCAATGATTTTCCTATATGTCGTCGATGTATAATGAAAGTTATATATCACTCCCTTTTCATATCGATCCTTGATTATCGATAATTTCGTGAATATTTTAAACACTACGTAGATATTTTGATTCCTTATTTAAAATATTAAAGAAAGAATTCAATCATAATCTATATCATATAATTCATAAAATATAATTTAAAAACATAATCTTCGTAGCATTTTTCATAACAATTATTAATTTAAAGCACACTTCTTGTATAAAATCCACAAGGTTCATGATCAGTTACCAATCTAGCATATCATATCACACTGTTTGCTGAATTAAAAAACACGATTGAATTACAGATTGAAATTGCTAGCAACAAGGATCAAATTCTTTACATTTGATCAAAACAAGTAGTCAACTAGAACTGATCTTGAAGAAGTAAACCATGGCACTTCGACTCTGACCATCTTATCAAAATAATCAAACTTCACTCCATCTCCATCGATCTCACAAGTAGTTGGCCTTTCTGAAGCAAACATTCTCATTTCTCCACAACCCTTCACTCCAATTCTCACCAAACTAGGGCTCCCCTCATGCTCCTCAACTTCTACTGAATCAATTGCACCGCCAGTGTTGAGCATGTTGACCAATCCAATCGGAGCAAATTGGATCAGTTTCTTCCGCAAGACCCTTACCGGAGAAACAGTGAGGAGCTCAAAACTAAAAGGCTCAAGTGGAATCTCTACCTTCTGTGATGGCTTCAAGAGCTTCAGCTTGTTCTGCTGGAACGTGTACACAGCAAATATGGTCACTCCTTGTATTGAAATGGGGTTCTTCCCTTGATTCCATTCCACGTCTTTTGGACTAGCAAAACAGGTCAGAGACCTTGAGCAGTCGGGGGCGATTTTGTTACGCCTGGATTTCGAGCACCATCCTCCGCCTTGACAATTAAAAGCACCCAAAACTCCAGTACACTGGTGCAAGTACATGTCGAAAAACGTTGAGTTAGCACTATAACTAAAAAGGGCATCTTTTTAAACCCTATCTTACAGTTCAAGCAATATTTAGGGTTATTGCTAGCTAGCTTACCAAACATCACTACACTTTGAAAGGAGAAAAGCTAGCATCAGTGGTCATCACGTTGGTAGGGGGTTGGAGCCCATTCACGAGACTCACAACCAATAACAGTTTAGGGTTGGAGCCCATTCACGAGACTCACAACCAATAACAGTTTAAGTCACACATGTACATGAAACTTACTACCATTAAGAGTTGTAATGGAGTTAAGCAGGTACTTGATAACCGACGCTAGTTTTATCTGTTAGAGAAATACTTTATGCACTCAATTTTTCTCGTATGACCAACGCTAGCTTCTCTCTTGTATTTATGTTCCAAATGCAAACAATAAATAAACACTATGCAGAGCGAGAAAAAGAGTGCCAAAATCACTTCTCGTGCTTTTAAAAGAGTTTCTTACTTTGTTGAGGTTCCATATTTTGAGCATTGTTTTCCCATCATGCAAAGGGTCTTCAAATAGGCAATCCCTAGCAGGCAGGGCATAGTGTTGGCATCGCAGTACGGACCCATCAGGCAGCACCAGGCTCTTAAGAAGCCTGAAGTTGTGCTTTCCGACAGAGTCACTTATGTAGATTGGTCCTCCGGATATAGCTCTTGAGGCAGCATGGAATTCAGCACAAGGGTGAGTAGACTGAAACATGTCCCAATCTGGCTGTATGATGTTGCCCATCCAAAGGCTATTGTAGGCGCAGTGCACCGTGTGACACCCTTGCAGCCAATATGTTCCATCTGCTTCCGCCGTCGTCTCAGACCAAAAATCATCTCCTATGACATTTGTATCAATGCGAAGAAATTGGTTAGACCTGCAAATAACTGATAAGAGAATGCAAAGTCTTTAAATAAAAAAACTATTGAGGTTTTCTGCAAATTGTTCCCTGGACCTATATCAATCACCCTGTCAGTTGATGAAAAATTTGAAAATTTGACAGCGGGGAGATAATTGGCTACTTGTAAAAGTTGAAACAGATAATTTGCTCAAATAAAAGTTTATGGCGGAAATTAGTTGTAGCTTATACGTTCGTAATGTAAATTGCAAAAAAGAAATTCGAATGCAAAATACTTGCTCGGAATATATAGTCTACATACCAACACGTCCAAGGGCTATGGCCTCCGTTCCGAGGTACATAAAGTCATTGCAGTGCTGCATGCTAGCAATCACCCCATTGCCATTGAAATGCTTCCTCATAGAAGCAGTCAGTGCCTTGTAATAGGCTTTCGCCAGCTCAACCCGACCCCCAAAATCCTCGCATAACATCTCAAGCAACTGCACCATGGCATGAAATAGAAATTAAATCCAACAGTATATCTCCCGATTTAATATGCAAACTCGCCTTTGAAATATGACAATGATAGCTTATTCTTTTTGTTTCTTTTGTTTTGCGAAGGATAAAACACACTAGTAGAAAAGACTACATGCCCGACAGAATTTTAGTCGACAGAAATGTTACATAACAGTGTTTCAAATCAATCATATATAGACCATTCCGACATTCATGCTTATCCAAATAATTAATGTCAAGTACAAATAACAATTCCATAATTTGAACCAATAAAATATATAGAGCCACATAATATTACAGTTTAATAATGAAAAGTTAAAAACGGTGCACATGTGTCCAAACTCGTACTATGCAAGCAAAAAAATTTGTGACGTTTTTCAAAAGTGAAAAAGGATAAAAGGAGCTTAATTTCGAGAACAAACTTACGTGTATGACATCAACCTTAACACCATCGATCCCCACCGACTGAAGATAAGAGTGCATCCCCTCATACAACTTGTGCGCCACCTCCGGCAGAACCAACCCTACTCCATTCCTCACAATTTTGTCCACCGCCATGTCCTCCATTGCCCACTCCAATCCCGGAGACAACTTAGGATTAATCACCCTGCACTCTTCAGGCATCCCTGGACTGTTAGTCCCGGGTCTAATCCCACCCCAATATCCAGAAAGCGCATGCCACACATACACATGCTCCACACTCCCAAACTCCTCCTTCAAATCCTTGATAAAGCCACCCATGCCCTTGCTAGACGCACCCTCATAGTCCTTAAATTTATAATTCTCTTGAAAACTAATCAGCCTGCCTGGCATTTGTTCCCCGGCTGATGTCCTGGTCATGCTTTCTTGCCTCTCCACCGGGTCCTTATCGTGGCAGACCGATTGCCATCCGTCGTCGATGAGGACGAGTGCAGGAGGGCACCCACCGTCCACTAGGCCCTTCACACCTTCCCACACCCCTCTAGGGTGCACCATAAGATAGAATGCATCCCATGTACACCACCCAAGCTTGTCCACTATTTTTGGTACATTTTTCTCCTCTAGGAGCTTGAACGTCCCCAAGTGAGCCCTCACCGCCTTCATTGCCTCGTTGACCAAACTATACGGGTCATCGCCGACGTGCATGTACAAGCAGCTTCTGAAGCTCAACCCGCTGACACGTGTCGAGCCGCTTTCCACGCACATGTCCACGTAATCATCGTTTGCATGACTTGGTTGGAGAGAGGCTCTGAATGGTCCTTCCAGGAGTGGAAGAATCACAACGTAGGGTCGGCCGGAGTCGTTTTTGTCCAAGAGCATCATCTGGGTCTCGTGCTCCAAGTCGTTTCCGGCGGTTCCGGTCCAGTGGGTGGACCACCAGACCTTGAACCGGAATATGCTCATGAACCTGATGCCGATGAGTTTTCCGATGTGGACCACGTGGCGGCTCTTGGGCTCATCCGCGTCGAAGCCCAGGAAGCAGCCAGAGGGCGTGGTCTCGTTAAAAGGTGACAGGGTTGCTGTGACGCTGAAAGGGACTTCAGTGAGGATTGGGTGGCCATTAGCGAGAAGGTTGGATCCATTGAGAGTTATTGGGAGTTGTGACGTGTCATCCACTGCAAGGCCCATTAGGTCTAGGGCATTCTTTGTTAGGCTTGGAGCCATGGAAGCCTAGGTTAGAGATAACGAGTGAGAGAGATTGTGGTAGCTTGATGAGTAGAACTCGGTAGTTGGGAGTGGGGGGTTATATAGAGATATGATTTGTAAAGAGGTTGGTGTGTGTGTGAAGACACTTTTAATTAGTTAAGGTTTGTGATTTGCTTTAGACCAAGAGAGAGATAAAAAAGTTTCTGATTTGCCAAAGAATGAGTGATGAAAATGAACAAGGATGAATCATTTGTACTACTACATAATTAGGGTTAGGTTTCCGGCCAAAAATAGAAGGAAATTAAGAAAGCTTCGTTAATGTAATTTGTTTGGTGAGTTATTTTTGTTAGGGTTAATATGAAAAGGCTACAATGAATTC
Organism: Cydonia oblonga; assembly: GCA_015708375.1. Taxonomy (NCBI): domain Eukaryota; kingdom Viridiplantae; phylum Streptophyta; class Magnoliopsida; order Rosales; family Rosaceae; genus Cydonia; species Cydonia oblonga. The sequence goes on from JADOBS010303106.1 coordinate 9,295, forward strand.
ATACTCTTGTTTAACTTATCCGTTGTTTTTTTTTCTCGATATATTTAATGCGAGGGTCGGAAATAATATATATATGTATAAGAAGCTGAAAAAATGAAAATTCTACCAAGATGAGACACTTGTCATTTATCATTGTTATTAGGTTGGTAAGAAATAATAAAAAAGTAATGAATAGTAAGAGGTAATTTTGGTAAAAGAAAAAGATATAGGAGTGGGATGGGATGCAACAAATATATAGAACAAGTTATGAACCCTCGTAAGTGGTAAGCGTAACCATGAAGAGAGTAGTGGCATGGGATAGGGTTGTGATATAAAGTAATTTCATGACACAATATTAGGAATAAGCAGCACGTTTATCAACGTTTTAAGTAATAAATCAATCATCAACTTTTGTATTCTTTAATTTTCAAAATTGTGTTTACAATTTAGTACTGTTTGATACTGAGATGTTTTTATATATAAAAAAAAAAGGTATTAAAGCTCAAAATGGTGTTTGATAAACACTTAAAAACAACTTATTTTCACAGTTTTGGGTGAAAAAAAAAAACGTGAAACAGCAAAAATGAGCTTATTCTCACAGCACAACAGAAACAATTTTTTTTTCAAAACACAACAATACCAAACCAATCTCCCTAAAATTACCATTGTTTGTTGTTTCTTCTTTTTAGCATTTTCTGGGTCTATCTCACTTTTCTAGCTATATGTTCAATCCCTCAGCTTCTAATTTACTCTGGCCATTTCCGGCCAGATGATTCCTCCAAATTAAAGTTTCAATGTTATGGGATCTTGCTTAATTTTCTTTAGAAAATAAAGAGAGGGGAACAACAAATAATCTGGATCTTAATCAAACCAAAAGGTTGGATCCAGATGATGAACTACCACACTCCAACACAAGAAAGAACAAACTAATTAGGAAAAATTAGTATCCGGTTCTTAGTTATTAATATTTTTTTATTGAAATCTCATTAGTTTTCAGATTTTGATCAAGGTCCTTAACATTAATGCAATAATGAATTTACATGTCAGTTACATAATTTTTAAAATAAAAATTAATAATTGATTTAGGATTTTAATACTCGCACCTTTATTAAACTCCTAACTAATTTTCAATTCAAAACATTTCCAAAATAAATAAAAAATTAGAATAAGTTTGTACCCCTTAATTTTTTATAAAAAGGTTTCTAATTTTTTAATCTCATATGTACTCATTCAAGTAATTTTTCAATTTTTTAATCTTAAAATGTACTCATTCTTAAATATACCAATTTGTTGTAGCAAAATGCACCTTTTTTGTATAAAATATATTCAATATTTTTCTAATCCATTTTTAACTTATATGGGTACATTCTTTTTCTTAATTTGAGAATGTATCCATGTCAAGTTTAATCAAAGAAATTTACTAATGTTATTAAGCCTAATATCTATTTTTTTTTTTGTGATTTTGAAGAATGCACCCATATTTTGGTACAATAATTTTTTTGTTAATTTTGATGAATGTACCCATGTTTATATAGATACATACATATATATATATACACACACACATACACAACACACACACACAATATATTGGAGAATATAATTTATATTTTAATAATTTTAATTCATAAATTATGGGTTTTTTTATTTAAAATCTCATTAATACAAACAACTATAAATTTTAATTTTTAATTTAAAAAATATAGTAACCTAAATAGAAATACATTATCACATTAATTTCAAGAACTTCGATAAAAAATTGAATACCAATAAGGTTTATTGATAGTTAAAGACTGCATCCAAAGTTTCCCAACTAATTAAATAGGCAAGTAGGTGTCTATTGTCGGCTAGCTGGGAAGTGACATCGCTGTCAAATTCTCGACCGCTTCCGTGCATGGCGAACACTGAGTGCCACGCACAGACACCTCTGCCTACACTTGGCATCCCAGGAGCTTCGCTGTCTGCATGCATGAGCCATGAGCTTTCCGGATTACCGATCCTCCCACGGCCAGTAGCCCACCGCCCACAGCTGCGCTTAACACCTCATCAACACGTCTTTTATGCGCTGCCTCTATCAAATCCAGACTTGCTGGGGATGTGAAACGATGCTGCCACGAATTAAAATGGTAAAGTTCTGCATGTTTATGTTTATATTGCGAATTGATTTTGTGATCGGAGTTCAAATTTTTTTATGTGGTATTAAAGTTGGTTCGTCAACATGTGAAAATTTTAAAGACGACACGTGTTCGTGTTATTCATATATATTCATGTATTTTGCTAAAATATCGTCACACGTGAGAAGACCTGGTAACGCAAAAGTGTCGTTCCATGCTAAAAACAGGAAGCCAAAGTAGCAGCATATTAAACCATTTTAATGTTTTTCATGACGAGGCATGATAAATTTGGGCAATGACCCAACTTGACGCAATCGTTTCATGTGAGTCATTCTCCCGCAATAGAGAGGGGTGGCATGCAGGAATTCAATTTAAGTAACAAAACAAGAAGGATTCCGTTTTGTATGAATGAATGATATGATACCATGCAACAGCACGTTAAGCATTACGAACTTTAACCTCAATTCCGGCGGCCTAAGTTTCAGAAGTTACTTTTACATAACAAAAATGTTCTGAGCGAAAAATAAACTCGGAACGTTAATAATGTACACATACAAAATGAGGAATTATAAACGATGATTGTGTCCTACAATTATCTTCTTCTTACTTCAGCTGTCGACTTCTCCAGCTACCATCTCATCATCGTCGCTAGCTTTCTTAGCGTCAGAAGCTGGATCTGCTTTCTCCTTCCCTATCAAGCTCTTCTGCTCCAGCTCCTGCTTTAACCGTTTGATTTCACGATCCTTCTCCTCTAGCTGCTCTTGCGTGATGCGCACCTGCAATGGAAGACGCCTTAAATTCTGACTCTCATTAAGTAACAAATTTGTTCGATAAAGGGCGGATTACGAGGCTTCCTTAAAACTAAAAAGTGGAGGTCTCGGGTTCGAAACCCGCTGCTGGTGTGGAAGCCAGACTTGTGGCCAAGAGGAGGCTGAAATGCCCTATGAGTCTTCCCGGCCCCCAAAAGGGGGTGGATAACCGTGGCTTGCAAATTTGACAACTCCTCTAAAATCACGGAATCAAGCAACAAATAGTAGGCCTCGTAATATCAAACTAAACTGAATAATATAGGAAGGGAAGGATAATCAACTAAAGGATTAGATGTAATCCGTACAAGTGGTCTTAATTTAAACTGTGATCGATAAAATGAGAGCAAATTTGGCGCAATATCGAAACAAAACAGAAGAGTTTAAATTGTGCATCTACGAAGCTAGGATGATGTAAGATCTCTGTAAACCAAAAAACGAAAAAAGTCGAGAGAAGAAAGAAAACCATTTCATTTGATCTTTCAACATCATTTGTGAGCCCCTCCATATGTTTGTGCAACCCTGTACGTAGAAACACAAAAAGAATGAATGGGGAATGACCTGACACTATAAAGTCCAAGGTGTAATAACATTTTTTGGTACAATGCATGAAGAAATTATCATTGACATTGAAAAACAATAGTTCAAATAACAGCTTTGGGGAAAGAGATGCTCAATTGAACAATTATGGTGACATACGCAGTCACGCAGTATGGTTCCCAAATATACAACGGGTGCAAGGGCATTGGATGTACCATTTAGCACACACATTCTACTAATCTGAGCAATACTGATACGTTGATAACTAAAATTTTGATTGGTTTAACACTGACCTTCAAATTGACTTCTGAGTTCTGCATTTTGGGATTTTTGCAAGGCAAGTTTCATAGATAATTCATGCATCTGCACACCAACAATAGCAAACTCATGTTAACCAGATCGTTGGTGTATAATATAAAAAACAGATGACCATCACCAAGAGAATAAGGTGTATTTGTTAGAAAACCTAAGGAGATCAGTTTATTCATAAGCAAGCACATATTAAGGCATCAAAGATGTCTATGTTCGCTTCTGTTCTAACAACATACTTTTGCGCCAAAATCAGTATTATTTATTTAAAGGGACTCGGGTGCTCAAAAGAATTTGAAAGATCCAGTGATTGTAAATAGCATTCACCGTCCAACCTAATCCCATTTCAACATATTGAAAATGTGAAGAGTTGATAAAATGTGCATGTAGACATGCAAAATCCTCTCTTAATGTCTCAACCCCAGGAAAATTGAACAAGTAAACAAGATTGCCGGGAAAAACAAAAGATATTAATTATATACATGGATAGAAGCAACACAACATGGAAAGCATATAATAACATCTAATATATTGTAAGTACAACAGCAGCACCTTTCCCTCAGAAGCTTCATTGCCAATCTCCTCATTTTCCTCTTGGAGTGTCCGACATTTGGCCATTAACTGCTTCCCCATCTTGCTTGCCGCAGTAAATGAAAGAGCTTCAATATCTTCCTTCAACTCCTTCACCTTTTTTTCCTTCTCCTCAACCAAAGTCTAACATTAAAGCACCAATAGAAAACACAGATAAGTTATTTATAAATATAAAGGAAAACCTAGGAAAAGAAAATACTTGCAGTCTCACAATTGCCTTCATATAATATATCAATTTTTTCCTTTAATCCATACAAGCAGGTAAACCCGATTCACGAAAAAGAACATAAAGAAAAGTTATCCACCTGAAGTGCCATATAAAAAATTTTCCCAACCTTTTCTGTTTTCTTCTCACAAGGATTCCTCCCTTCGGTATCTATTTCTCGGACTTATAATGTAATTTCTTTGTGTATGCATGGAAAAAAAGGGATGTGCGCGCTATAATGAACAGATATAGTAAAAGCTTAAAAAAGAAATGCAGACCAGCAGCTTCAAAAGATAAACCTTTAGACGCGTAAACTCCTCATGAATTGCTGGATCGAGTAGCAATCTTCTTGCCTGTACAATTAATCAGCACAAAGAATTGCAGACCAGGTTGAAATCAATCATAAAGAGAATTTACAACCAAACCAAAAATTAATAACTTTACCACTGGTCTGAAATTTCAAAAGCTCAAGGTAGGCAATTTTAGAATCATATAAAACTAAAGGATTTTAAACTACCTGCATTGATGGTGGCTTGAGTTGAGCTTTAAGCTCCCGGACTGCAGACTGCATTTTAAATAAGTTAGGTCTTTATGGTCACAGAGAATTAATCTTACTCTTTATACAAATAAAATCTTCCTACTAAAAAAGCGAATATGCTATCAAGCTCTTATATTCTGACATGAGAAAGGTGCATGAATTAATTTCTCTTTACTTTTTACAAATAAAATCATCCTACAAAAATAGCAAATATGCCATCATGCTCTTACATTCTGACATGAGAGAGGTACATGATACATCACATGCAAAAGATATTTACAAAAATAGCAAATATGCTATCATGCACTTACATTCTGACATGAGAGAGGTACATGATACATCACATGCAAAAGATATTACCTTGAGCTCTGCTATCTCCTGCTCCCGTTTTGCAAATGTGACAATGAACGCAGCTTCCTTTTTCTTTGCTTTCTCTAACTGATAATAAGAACAACCCAAGAACAAAAAGCTCAAGATTACCGATGACTTATGAAAAGAAACATTTAACACTAACCTGTTCTTTCAATGACTCCTCGGAGTTTTTCAGGGACTGAAGATAATTGATGACCAGTTTAGGATCTACAAGATAGGTTGAAATTATATTTGTTAATACATTCAGATAATGCATGTAAAATGATCATAAGATAAGTTTATTGTCAAAAACATATAATCTCACTTTTGAGTCTTGACATAACAAAACAAGGACGGGCAAAGCAGCAGAATGCCCTGAAAGGCTAGTATGGGACTAACCAGGAGAAGTTCCAGAAGCTAAGCAGGGTTCATTCTGAAATGAAGAATGCCACTTTTGAATCTCAGATTTTGCAGCTTCAAGTTCTGTCTGTAACCAAGCCAAGTAATTGTTAACAAACACAGCATTTAATAACGGGGAAGAACCATCTAACAAGTATGACTGTAGTGAATGCATAGTGCCATGAAATTTTCAAGCTCGTGATGAAACTATGTTCATTCAATCTATCCCCACAACTGTAAGCATCAAATATTTTACCTATTTGACTACAAATTAAATGGAATTTGTTATCAAAGAATTGATAAGAGAAGGAAAGAGCTGAATTAGGAATGCGTACTTGGCATGTTGCAAGAGTATCTTTACAGTTTTGAAGACTGCAAAACAAATACAATAAAAATTAAAAAATCAGGCCTAAAGAAAATTCAATGCATTAGTATTGCCAGTGGTATAGAAGTTTGATCAGTAGAACATAACACATTACTTCATAATACCTCTCACGAAGAGTCAAAATCATCGCTGTTGCACCACCAGGAGCAGTTTCTTCAACTTTTGAGTTACCCTATATTGTAAGAGATCATTTTATTTTCCTTCAATGGAACGAAAACTGAAGAAAGGGGAACATACAAAGAAAACTCTTATATAAGAAAGAAACTGTGGAGGGCAATGCATGTTTATCAGAGGCAGATTCTTAGGAGCATCCTTCCGTTTGACAAGTACAATTTAATAAAAACTATTCGATTTAGTACGCATTATATATCCTACTCTTTTACAAAATTTGTTGACTGTGGGCAATAAATGTCACAACTATAACCGTTCTGTTGAAGTGCATCAACATACTTGAATTGCAACTACGTCTTTTTTCTCACCCAAAAACTTTTTCTTTCTCCACAAATGGAACCTAACTTCCAAAACAGCATCTCTGCATTCTTCAATACTTTGGTTCTTCACCTAAACTATTTGCTAAAACACACTGTTGTACACCAAGACTGTAGTCAATCCAAGAAACTTTTTTACTTTACCATTGTTTCATATAGGTCCAACCTAGACGGTAGGCCAAAGAATAAAGATACCCAGATCTAAGTGCTTTTAAAACAGCTAAAATCACTTCTGAAGGAACAAGCCAAAAGTGCTTTTGAGTCGAAAAAGCACTAGGAAGTGCTTCTCAGAAGAAGAACGTACTATGTGCTTCTATCAAGTGCTTTTTCAAAATGCACTTAGATTTATTAAAATTTTCGATGTGCTTCTCATAGTACCACTTCCAGTAAAAGCACTTATGAGTCAGAGAAGCAATTTCAAGCAGATGCCTGACAGGAATAAAATGCAATACCTGTTTCGAGCCGAAAGGATCAAATTCTAGGTCGTCATCACCAAAGCTTCTCTTTTTACCTAGATTGATAAAACACAAAGATACAGAAATCAATAAGCAAAATTCAACCACACATTCAGAACCACGCTGTTTGGTTGCCAAGAAAGTTAAACATACCACGCCTGGGACTGGGAGAATCGCCACCGAAGTCATCATCCTGTATTTTAACAAAT
>JADOBS010303107.1:0-16664 GCA_015708375.1 Cydonia oblonga
TTGCTTCCCTGTCTCTGTCCATTTACATACTTACCTACACCAGTGACCGGAACAATCTAGTGAAGGTCACAAACTTGATACTTTCTGTTGTACCAAAGTCCTCGCTGATTTTGTGCATCAACAGCTTACCTAGCATTGCTCTCAAGTAGTCATCTTCAACTGTTAATAGGTCTCAGATTTCCTCAGCAAATACCTCAGAACAATTGATATGATGTTGGCTCTTTACATGAAGATGTCAAGCATGGATGAGTCGTTGAGAAGTGATGTTTTAAAGGATCATTCAAAGGCAAAGGTTAAGTACCACTTCTACTATGTAAGAGACTAAAGTAGAAGGATCAATAACTAGCCCACAAAAGTTCAAGTATGGCGTTGATACTCATCAGCCTAAAGAATTTGAAATCTGTGAGAGATACTCATCAAGGGAAGCATCCAAAATTGATCAAGTTTTTAACAAGGCAACCGATATTTATATATGGTATTCCAAGAAAGTGTTATAAAATATGTGGATGGCCCATACAGGCACTAGAATATCTTTTTGTATAATGGGAATCTTGTCAGTGGGAAGGAGCTACACATGGCTGGCAGCAGTACTATCATTCCCAAATTGTACCTATAAAAATGAATGAGAAGAATGAGAGCTAACACCCCAACACAACACACGGCAGAAAGAAAGAGGAAGGAAGAGGAAATAGAGGAAGAAGATATGAGAGAATAGAGAGAGTTATCTTTGCACTTCTATTATTTCATATTATAAATGAAAGCATCACTGCTGCCTCGAGGACATACTCCAGTCACACTGACTGTAAAGGAACCTCGTAAATATTGTATCTTGTTTCATTTATTCTACTGCACACATACCGTCGATTTTACAACAAAACGGTATTTTATACCCAAAGAAGAAAAAAGGACCAATTGTGGCTGTGTTTTTTCTGGTATAGTGTATATGTGGGTTACAAAAATTCTATGGTGCTTTGGAGTATAGGATACTTCGAATGTTTTGATCATCATATCTTGATTTTTGTGTTTTTAACCCGAGATCATCAGTTAAAAGACTCAAGAGCATCCAATAGTTTAATTCCTAATTGGCTATAGCAATGAGTATCCATATGTGAAACTCGTTTAGTCAAATTCTTAACAAGTAAAATCTCTTTGAATCCCTAGTTGGGTATAGCATGAGTACGATACAAAATCACAATCATCGGGAAGTTTAGAATACTTTATGGTACTTTTTATTAAAAGATTGTTTGTAAGTACTTTTAAAATGACTGAAAGCATTTTTAAAGAAAAAAAGTTTTTGAATTCTAAAAGCACTTGAAGTGCGCACTGCAAAAAGCACAAGATTTTTACCAATGATCGGTTCCAAAAACATTTTCATTAAAAGCAGCATCAGCCATTTTAAAAAAGCACTTCTAAACAAGCCCTAAAACATGTTGGAATTTGTACTACCATTCAAGTCCTTGCTATAAAATTAGTTGGAAGTGCTTATTCTCCAAAAAGAAATTCTACAACACAAAAACACTATTAAGGCCTCTTTGGGACTACTTCAGGAGGGCTGAAAGTGCTCTATGGCGGTAAACTATGCTAAACTTATTCCATCAAGTTCATTAGAAAAACTGCACCTTAGTTAATGTAGGACTGGCGTTTTGCTCAAAACTTGGCACTCATTGTTTGGCTATAGTTCCACAACAAGTATAACAATTTTCCTCGACAACTTGACGGAATAGGGTAACGTAAGACACGAAAGCGTAAGGGAGCAAAGTCGATTGCAAGTTCAGAAAAGTGAGATTCTCGTCAAAGCGCACGAACTAGAACAAAAGACTCTGTTACAAAACTCACTATCAGAACTCACAAGCAGTTGAGGCATCCAAACTTATTCCACTTTACTCATTGATACATAAATACAATTGTCACATTCTCAGGTCCAACTTAAGTCTGTTTGAACTTTTTTTGGTCAATTAAGTTTGTGTTTGAGCAAGCAGGTTGTAATCTCCCTAAACTGACTTACAAGGAAATGTCTTTACCGAAAAGTTCAGCTATTCCCTTCTGAGGGTCATTCTGTTTCACAATCGACTCTCCTACCAAAACCGCTTTGACACCAGCTTCTTGTACATAGGCAATATCATCCGGTGTAAACAGCCCAGATTCTCCTACCACAATGATGTCTCTCTGACGGATCAATTCGCCACGCTCTCCTTCAAGAAGCTTCTTTGTGTTACTAGTATCAACCTTAAATGTTTCTGCAGCCAAATCAAATATAAGGTTATCATGTTGCGATTAAAGTTCACACGCAATACACAGCCCGATTTTGACAGATAGCAAACATGAACATCGGCAGGTTCAACGTCATCCCCTTCTATATATAGCTTGCCGACCCATCTAATTCAAACCCCATCAACATCCTCACTTAAAAAGGAATTAATAATTAATATAAGAAGACTGAAGTCACTGAACTACCAATTATGGTGCCTGAACCACACAGTTATTATGCCTATAATAATGCGTAGTAGGGGGCAAAAGGGGAAAGTGTTTTGAGGATCCTATTACAAATTCAAACAGGAAGTACATTATTGAAGGCTTTCAAAAAGCTCTCACATATTACTGCAAAATACTGGTTGACGGTTAATAACGTTAGTCTTTCATAAAAATGGATAAAGATGAAATGATCAGCAAACAGCCACATTGTAAATGACAAGGAAACAGAAGTTTCATAGCATAAGCCAATTCACAGAGCTTAGGAAATTTTACCAAGATTGCGGTTGTTGATGCCAATAAACTCAACCCCCTCAATGCCCAGAACACGGTCCATTTCCCTCTCATCATGCACCTGAAACAATGTAACATACGCACACACAAGGATATGTTGTAATCAATGCATAACTCTGTATCCAAACGAAGTCCAAAATAGGCCAGACATTAAAGAATCGTAAAATCAGTCTAACTCACATAGACAAGGGCGGATTTTCCCAGTTGAAACCCACCAAACTTCCAACATACAAACAGAAGTATAAAAAACTAACAATGTAGAAAGAAGTGCAACTCAAACCTCAACAAGTGTTGCCATGCCAAGCATCTTGCAGATCTTTGTCATGTATTTGATGTCAAGGTCAGGCAAAACAGCAGCAATCAAAAGAATTGCATCTGCACCTTTGGTTCGAGCATAGTATATTTGCCAAGCCTCAATGATAAATTCTTTGCACAACAGAGGGCACTGCATATTTTGCTAGTGTTAGAAGAATAAATTATACCCAAAGTACATCCTAGCATGTGCAGAATACTACAAAATGAGGAACACTGCTTACGGACAAACCTTAACTCCAGCATTTCTTATCGCCACCATATTTTCATAGCTTCCCTATATTTATTGAGCAAAAAGCAAGTGAGATACAGCTAATAGTTTTTCTTTTAACATCAATGACTTCTAAGAGAGATCAAATTGATTTGCTCACCTGAAAATACTTTTCATCTGCCAAAACACTAAGACAAGCAGCTCCCCCTTTTTCATAAGCTTGTGCAATTTCAACCTATCATGATAATTTATAAAAGAATAAGAACTGGTGAGATTGGGGGAGAAAATCATTTTCGCATACATAGAACAATGACCGGGGGCAGCTATCCCCACTCAAGTTCTCTTTTCTCAAAAGTTAAGAGTTATATTAGAAATGACTTAACACACACATGCATACAATGCTTTTGTTCCATTCCAAGGAGGATAACAAATACATCCTGATCAGAATTACAGTTTTTTAAGGTTTGAAAAATAGACAATGATGCTTCCTCTATTCCGATGAGCATGAATTCATTAGTTCAGCAAACTGAATCTCATATGGGCACAACATGAATAGAAACACTCCCAAACACAGGAATAAGGATGAAACAATGCAGATTTACCGGATCAAAATTTTCCCTCAAAACTCCTCTACTTGGGGAAGCCTTCTTCACTTCAGCAATCAAACCGGGCAGACCAGTTCGTGAATGCGCTGCTCTCAGAGCTCCAACAAAATCCCTCACAGGAGGAGCATTGTCAAGAGCCTTCTTCAATGAATACAGAGGTTGCCTCTGCTTCAACTGAATCAATATCATTAGCAGTAATCAAATTAGCAACAATCCTATATACAAAACTTGATCAAATCACTCTGCTTTTTCCCCCCTTCCAATTGGTTCTTCGAAACCCCCAAAACTTCTCGATTTATTGAACAACCCAATTCACCAAACACACAAAGCTGATGACTTTACCTGAGCAACTTGAGTGTCCTTATGCCATATGATCTCCTCCAGAATATTCCGTGGAGTGTTGCCCTCATTCTGCAACCGGAACTCGAAAGGTCCCACGTAGTGCTGAGGGGGTCCTGTGGGAGGCCTCCTCCTGATTCTAATTCCCTGACTCGCAGCCACCTCATTGTGGTACATACCCACCTCCCATTCCTTGATTTCCAGCTCAACTTTCTCCGGCTCCTGTTCGCCTTCCACTGCAACCGCCGACGGCGGAGTGCCCTTAGACTCCATCTAATAAAAAACAAACAATTACCCTTACATGCAGACACCATTTCAATGAAGTTCAAGATAAAATCCAGCAAAGAGTAGAGAGAATTAAGAAATCTGAAAAACTAAGAACCTGCTGAGCTCGAACAATGGAGCAAGACGACGACGGAAGAGAGAGCGAGTTCACTCTACGCGCGTCGAAAGCGGAGGCGGAAATGGGTTTTCTGGGGCGGGAAGAGAGAGAAGCAACAGCCCTGAAGGAAGCCAAGCCCTCCATTGTTGGATGGGGATTTGCAGAGCTAAAAAGAAGGGGATGTCTTTGGCACTTTGCTGGGATATGTGTTGGAGAAAGTCAAATTATCTGAGAAGTGAGGGTGACAAGCAGTAAGAAAGCATTAGTCATTTTAATTTGTATTAGGAATTTGGATTAGGATTAGGATTAGGGTTTATGATTAATTAGGAATTTGGGAATTTAAGGTGGAAAAGCATTTTTGGATGTTTATTTGGTTGATTGTGAGAGGTGGGGTGTATCATCTACGTGAGATTTGCTTCCATTTTTAGAATTTGATTTCTGTTTTCATTTTATTTTCCTTCTATTTAAGGATTTTTTTTCTTTTTTTGGGTAGATTAATCATTTCTTTATTGCTTATCAATTCTTTTACAATATTTCATTATAAATTGTTTCAATTTGGATGGTGCTCTCTATGTGCTTATTTTTATTTTTTCACACATTCTTTAATTATCAACAACCAACAATAATAAGTGTGAAATATAAACCCTTATACTTTTTTTTTGATGAGCGAGAACGTTATACTGGTTTTCTCTATTATAATTTATACTTCATATTTTCAACAACTATATTTATAGGAGTTGAATTCTTTCATCTCCTATTCTCATCATTTTCCTTTTCCTCCTTTTACATTTTGTTTTTTGTCTTATTTTCCTTATAGAAAAATCAATATAAAATATTGACGTGACTTAATCGCACCCGTTCAAGTAAAAGAGGAGAAAATAAAATAGAAATTAAAAGGGTAGAGAATCTTTCTCTGTATTTATGAGCTTTGAACTTTGAGAAAGTGGAATTTGGTTGACACTACTCCCAATAACCATTGACCTCAATTTTTTATATTTTTAACAATAACAAAAAAATACGGGTAATGCTGGGGATACTAAATTTGCAAACTAAATAATGTGTCACCAATAGGAATGAGCACGTTTATCAACGTTTAAGTGATAAACTAATCATCAACTTCTATGTCCTTTAGTTTTCAAAACTTTGTCTACAAATTTAGTCTCTCTAGCATTATCCAAAAAAAATTGTTACAACATTTTCAAATGAGATGTGAAAAAATCTACATGGATGGTTTGACATAAAAAAAAAGGGTGGTTTTTAGGTTTCAAAAGAGATACCAAAATTCTACATTGATTAACATTCTCCCCTTTGCTGTCAAATTTGAAAGCAACGTCAAAAATTTCTTCTTGTTTTATTATAGTGACGAGCCCACATATTTATTTATTATTAAATTTTGGGCCCACTTAATTTTATAAATAACCAAAGAAATTTTTTTTTTGACAATTAAAGGCAGGAACCTTTATTAAGCACACAACACATAGTTACAAACAACTGGTCTACATACAACATAAACAAACCATACAGGACCAACCCAAAGAACAGAAAAAGCCCAACCAAAAGGTGAGCCCAAACTAAAGAAAACTAAGAACAACCTAGAATTCTCTAGCATCCGCCGCCGCCGCCAAAACTCAGTAGACCAACCCTCCAACAGCCAGCAAGATTCATATCAAATAGCCCCAGACGTGGAGGAAAAGAAGACGACAACAACCTCCAAAGAACACAATAAAGATCGGCACCACAAATCAAAGGAAGCTCGCACGAGACAATCCTGGAGCAACAGAGGCAACAAGGCCAAGCTGAGGCATGAAGGTGGTGAGAACACTCGAGTATCAAAAAAATCCGACGCTCTACACATCTCCCTCCTAAATGGAAATCACGAAGATTCGTGATCGCAGTGGTGATGAGTGGAAGTCGATCCAGGGTGTGAGATCCATAGAGGAGTGAGCCAATTGGAAAGTGGAAGGTGTGGATTGTTGGAAAGTAAGGAGGTGGAAGGAAAAGGGCATGGGAAAAAAGGCGATGATAGGAGTGGAAAAAAGAGATCTAAAAGGAGAGGTAAGACCAGGGAGTGGATGAGAGGAGCAAACAGGCTGACAGGCAGGGGAAAAAAGAAAGGGAAAAGAGACCATAGCAAAGGAAATAGAAAAGATAAGGAAAAGAGGACTACCACCAACCCTAACCATAGCTAGGGTCGGCGGCGACGGAGGAGAAAAGCAGGAAAACCAAACTCACGAGCATCCCCAGTAAAGGGCTTTATATGAGGCTGGAAAAGTTGTGGATATAGCCTATTTTAGAGCTCCAAGGAATATTTGGGGCTTTATTAAGGAATCTCTCCCAATGAGGGGCTATATATTTCGGGGCTCTATATGGGGCTATATATATTTATTTATGTAGTAATTTGATTAAGCGATGATTTTTTTTGTGTGTTAGCTTTTCTTAAGTTGATTTTGGACTTGTTATCTTAAAAAAAATTTATGAACCTTTCAACCTTAAAAGTTCAAATTGTGACAAAGTTAGATTTCATCATTTATGAATCGTTCGTTGGATTAGATTCTCTTATTTCAATATCATCCGTTGAAAGAAACAAACCTCCACTTCGCCCTCTAAAATAATTTGATTTTCACGTATAACACAACAATTTACCTAGCACCAATTGGTAAATTAGTATCATACAATTTTGAAAAAAAATATATATTTGAAAATTTCACCCATCAATGCCTATGAACGTTAAATCAATTTGAAATTTTCATTTTTATGGAATTTAAAACAATAATTAATTAGCAAAAATTGCAAGAAAAATAAGTAAGAAAAAAGAATTAAAAAATAATAAAATGAGAGTATAAGTGTATTCATAAGTGGATGGAGAGTGATAGAATTTTGCTTATATGGGTTGCTACTTTTTTTGTGGGATCCACTATTTTTTGGGGCTAGATGTAGCCTGATTTTATGCTACCCAAGAAAAGAAGTTGCTAGCCCCAGTGGCGGATCTAGCCCCATTTTCCGGTTCATTGGGGATGAAATTTCTCGCTAAGGCTAGAAATATGGTAGTCTCATGGAGGATAAAACCCCCATTGGAGATGCTCTAAGGAGGAAACACTCTCACTGTGGAGTGAACCACTCACTCGGGAGAGAACCTAATTAACGTTCATTAGTTTGTCCATAATTTTATAACAAAAAAAAAATTAATTTGACATCTCAATTAGAGTAAGCGACTTTAAAAATGTTATTTTACCACAACAGTTGTAAAAACGAAATTTGACATTTTAATTTGATATCTCCATTAGAGATAATCTTATAAATAAAATCGCGTTACAACGAAGCATAAAACTTGGCACCCTGACACTTTAACCAACTACATTGATGAATTTATTGAAATTGGTTTAAAGGTGTGGTAGCTAGCATGAAGGTGGAAAGAAAGTTCATGACACGTACTATAATACAATCAAATTAACCAGAAAAACCTCAAAGTTGTAGCATTTTTCTTGCTTCCTTCGGTAGTTACATGTTCATGGCATCGTATGAATTGGAACCTCAACTCCTTTCCAAATGAAGGCTGTCTCAATTGATTGGGTCCCAAAAGTCGCATAAGAAATGCCACCAGATGTAGCTTGAGCAAAAAGGCAGGGCTCATCAGAAAACCCAGCAGCACATCATGCTTGCTTGAAGCTCTTCTCACTTGAAAAACTTTCGGAATCCGTTGAAGATTGTTAGAGCTTTCAGTTCACCGCTTCTTATGTCCCTCAATCTCCTTCTCAGTATCTGAAACCAGTCACGACTTCGTAATCAGCCAAACAAAATAAGGCAGATTTTGCTATGAAGCACAACAGTAATGCATAATCCTTGCAGAAGACATGCAATCTCAGCCGGAACTTTTATTGTTTAAGTTCTTGAGCTCATAAGATCAACTCAATACTCATCCACAATTTTCAGTTATTCTGTTTTGAAAATCTCCGGTGATCACAACGTTTTCAGCTAAGGTAAAGCAGAAACATATGAGGCACAGAGCACAGAGTGAATCAACGAAGCATTCACAAGAGCTAAGCTGTGTCAAAACTTAGATTAAAAGCACACAACAGATGAAACCTGCTTCACTCTTATTAGAACAATCAATCTATAGAAAACGAAAGATGCAATTTTCTTACATATTGGGCACGAAATAGGATTCTCCGCTCACTAGTACTCAAGTCTACCGCTAGCTGTTTCAGAAACAACCTTCGGTTTAGTTGCTTTGGAGACGTCACGTCCAAATCCATGGATCCACTTGCCTGTCAGCGAAAAATCAATTGTGGGTTTCAGTGTTTAAATCTCTCAGCTTCAACCGATCTAGAGTGTTCATAGAGTCATGGACATGTAGAAATTCTGTTGCAAATTAGTCCCTCACCTGTAAGAATTTGTTGTACTTTGATATGCTGGCTTCACAGGTGTCCAGTATAAACTGTAACGCTTCTTCCTCTATTTCACTGTATCGTAAATCCTTCTTCGCTGTAGATTTGTTTGACGCTGCAGCAGCCATCTACAGTAAAGAGCTTTCAGATAATGTTCAACAATATGGAAACTTTGATTAGCAATAGGAAGCTAAAACTGTCGGTTACCTCGTCAAATTGTCCGCTCATACTTGGAGGACTCACGGCTAAATAAGCGTACGCCATTAGCTCCAATGGCCAACCGGTGATTTGTATAGGATAGCACTGAGATCTGCTTGATAAAAAACAAAGTTTGGTATCCCAGATTGGTACAATGTAAAGGAGGAACACAAATTTTGGAGATTCAACTGAAAGAGGGAAAGGAATGGAAAGAGTGACTGAAGACTAATCATGATTTTTCTGAGCTATCGGGTACTCACGCTGACAATCCATACTTTCTTAAAACTTCCAACTTCTCCTTATAACATTTGTCGGATTTTGAGAGCGACAGTGGCAGCTCAACAGAATCTCTAGGGTTGGTGCCCTCCCTTGGAACAAACCCATAGGATAGCAACAGCTCTCCGTTAGATTTCTTTCCATAAGAAATGAAAACCTGCATTAAGTGATGAAAAGCATCACTAGAGGTCTTGATTTCTTTGCAACTTCAACAATGGATTTAGACCTAAAGTTGTGAAATTTTTTATTGTTTACCTGCTCACCTGGCTCATATGCCACATCTGTTGAAAAGACAACTCCCTGTGACGATTTATCATAATCCAAAAATGCGTCTACCTACACCAATCAAATTAAGATGCTCAATGTCAGTAAAATCGGTGTAGCTCATACTTTGGGTTGTGTTTATTTAAAGAGACTCATCGACAAACCTTACAACTATGATTCAGCATATCTGCCCAAGGAACCAATGCAACCTTTCCACCCAAGGAGGGTAACCGAACCTGTGGTTAGGAGAAAGAAGACATTGAGGTCATGTTTTTGACAAATCACTGTGCTTAGGAAATATCCAATATCAGACTTCAACCTACTTCTGTATTTCATATCAGAATTTTAGACCTAGAAGCAGTAACTAGAGGAAATTCGGGTAATTCCTTCCAATTAATTTGACGGCGACATCATTACACATCATAAATTTGTGTATTTTACATCTATTGACAACAAAATCGTCATCATCATACAGCGAATACCATTTGACACCATTCTGCAGATACAGAAACAAATTACCATGGCATTGTCATTATCAAGAGAATAGTTAACTCACCAAGCGGGAGAAAAGAATTCCAAATGACCATTTGAAGGTTTCGATGTTGAACACCTGTAAACAAAACATGGAGCGAGGTAAAAAAGTCGCACGTGGTGAAAAAATGAAGAAGATATGTGGTTATATTCAACACTAGCAACATGCATTGAGCTCATCATTGGAGTTTAATACCTCTTCAGGAAATAAAGCAGGATACTTGGAGAATATCCTCATCCTTAGATCATTGTATCTGCACCAGAGATATGAATAAGTATTCAACTCCGTAACTGCGAGATCATGATTCATGAAGTTGGACTCACCGAAGCACTATTATCATTCGAGAATAACATACGTCAAATATTTCAAATGAAGAAAACTACATTAACAAATACAAGGCCATACGTTCCAACAACATTAGTAACTCTTTCAATCGCCCTTTGCCTGATTTGTGATGCTTCCAAATACCGATCAAGTTCTTCGCGAGTCCTGAAAGGATACATAAGGGCTGTAGAAAAATCTGAGAGTAGACTCTTCCCGTAGTAAATGACAGGCTCGTGAAAATTCCGCCATCAAAACACGGAAAGGAGGTAGTTACTAGTTAGTTGGTACTTACCAGTACAGAAGGGAATAAGGCTGTCTAGGTAGGGCAGAGATATAGTTGCTCCATGGAGAAGATTGAAGGTAACTTGCTTCACTAATCAGATAGGTTGCCAGAAATGGCCAATCAGGTACGCCGTTTTTCTTCAACACCTCACCAGCCTCACCGCAAGTCCATTCCTAACATTTACAAACACGGCAAAACAAGCACTTTCAGAATGGCTGCGCTTGGAATAACATTTGGCCGAAAAAGTTAAAATTGCTAATGGGTTATAAAAGCAGTTAGAAGCGCTTTCTAGAGAAGCACCTAGTCTTCAGAAAACACTTCCAAATGCTTTTTCAAAAAGCACTTGAATTTTTAGTAAACATTTAATGTAATTCTATGATAGCACTTATGAGCAGAAGTGTTTCCTAAAGAAGCATTTTCAACTGGAGTTGTACGCATAACACATAATTACTGGCAGTTAAACCACTATATTAAGGGGCCCGTTTCAGGCCTAAAAGCACTTTTGGAAATATTTGACAGAAATTACTCTAAATCTAAAGTGCTTTTGAATGACAAAACACTTTTAGTGCTTTGCCGAGAAGCGCCTACAAATGTATCTTCAAGTGGCACTGCTTTACCAAGAAGCACTTCCAGGCAAAACCGCTTATGAGGAGAAGTGCATCTTACATAAACACAGGTAAAAGTGCTTTCTAGAGAAGCACGTCCAAACAGGAGTGTCCAATTACCGGCATCCAAATCACTACACAAATAAAAAACAAAGCAAATTTAGCGGAGTCTTACAGAGTCAGCAGTGATAAACAGAGAGGGAGGCACAAAGAGCAGCTTCTCCCCCTTCCTTATATTCTTCAAAGCAACAAGTCCCCTCTCCCCAACCTCCACTTTCTGTATCGCCATCTTCTGCGGCGGAAGCCCCGAATCCGTCAGCCATTTCTGCAGAGCAGAAGCGTTCTCCAAGGAGTCAATGTCGCAGCCCCACGGAATCTTCTGCGCCACCGTGGCCTTAGCGCCGTCGGTCGTGGAGACCGAGCACTGAACTGGGTTTCTGCGGAAATTCAATTGGAGGGAGTGGAGTGTGTGGATTTTGTGTTGGGGATGGAAGGTGGGGAGGAGAGTTGTCTGCAGAACTCTTGAAGCTTCAGCCATGGCTGTCGAAAGCGCAGAGAGTAAGAGAGGAGCCTTATCTGAGTGTTACGGGTGTTTGGTTTGTGGTCGTTTTTGCCGTTACGAAAGGCGCCCTTCTATTACCTTTCTTTCTTCATTTCTTTGTCTTGGGGTGAAAATCTAAGGTTGGCATCTTTTAACGGCAATCACCATCTTACTAATACTACGGTTTAGTGTTTTTTCAATAAAAAATTTACATGAGTGGATTGCTGAGAATTATATTTGTATAATTTACTCAAAATCCGTTCACCCCTAAAAATAAGGGTCGTGTTAGTCCTATCGTCAATTTTATTAACTTCTCTTTGAATATTAGGGGTAAATTAGACATTGCATTTATCATATTAGACATTTCGATATCACTCTTCAATATGTTTCTACTGTTACTATTATCGATACTTGAATTACATATTTTTTTACATTATGACGATATGTTTGACACGAAATAACATAATCGGAGCACACAATAATTTATAAACTAAATTAGAGGACGAAAACGAAACTCGGGTATATGTTTAAGAAGCATAGTTAATTGAATAATCGCCGTGTTGCTCAATTGATCTTTGCAATGTCTGCAAACTAGGCTTTGGGATTATCCTACATTTCACAATCTTAACGTACAGTCCTTTCAACGTCTTTTATTTTTTTTTGACAAGATTCATTGAATTGTATACGTGACAACGATTCGTGTCGTAACGACCACTTAACAAAGTTGTTACCATACAGATTCGTGGTCTCGTGTTTGTGTTGTAATACTGTTTTCGAACACAGTTGCGTAACGTTGTGCTAGAGCATTATGCTTTCTAACTATCATGTGAAACATGCTATACCTATTCCTTGCCCATGAAGGTTTTAACCACATACGCGCATCAAACTAAACATCTGCAACAGCAGCATTGAATTACTGGAATATCGAAAAATTTCAACCGAAAAAAATATCTAAAAATCAAGAACAATGTAGCACAGCAGAGTAAAAGAGACATTAGCCGTTCGTGTTCAAGCATACAACTTGTTGAGCTCATTTTTGAACTTTGCCTTGATCTGTTCTCTCTTAATCTTCATAGCAGCAGTAACCAATCCGGACTCGGGCGTCCAAGGCTCGGACAGCAACCGAATCTTGGCAGGAAGTTCGAACTTATCCAATTTCGATGCTTTTGCTACCTGTAAAGATGCTAGAAACTTATGTATGGAACGAAAGGATTCAACTCTTGCCCAATCGTCTACAAGGTAATAAGGATGGATGGACTGACCTTATAGAGGGATTGCTGAACCTCACAGACTGTTTCAGCTTTTTCACACAGCTCGGGAAAATCATTGTACTTGACATTGGCTTCCTGTGCCCACTTCTCGAGGGCCTGACGTGCAGGGACAATTAGAGCTACGCAATAGTTGTGTAAGGGATCTGCATATGCCATGATGTTGTCCACATAATTACTCGATGCTAATGCCGCTTCAACCTGCAGCAGGTCAGTGATGAATTAAATTAGCATTCCGGAGAAGAAAATTTATGGGGAGCGTTCATTTGGAAACATAATTTATCAGAAATAGTACGAAACTTATAAAGGCACCTTTCCAAGGGAAATGTACTCTCCATGCTGGAGTTTAACGATATCCTTCTTCCTATCAATAATTTCAAGGCATCCATCAGGATGAAACATTCCAATGTCACCGGTATAAAACCAACGCATGCCCTTCTCATCAACCTGCAGAATGTAACGAGTCATTAATCATTAGGGCCTGTGAGGAGTGACGATCACGAAGGAACACACGTACACACACAAAAACACGTACAGGATCTTTAGAATTTTACCTTAAACACCTCGTCAGTCTTTTCTTGGTTCTTAAAGTAACCAGCAGTTACACTGTATCCCCCGACTACAATCTCCCCACGAGGCATAGGCTTGTCAGATGACAAGTATCCTCCTTCTTCCCAAGAAACAAGCTGCATTATCAAATAAGGATAACTGTCATATTGAACTCTTCAAAATCCTGCCTGGTACATCTCACATATATACGACATAAAACCCTTAAAATTGTACACCATCATGTCTTCTCTTGTTTTTCGACCTAAACAAGAACATCTTCTCTTGTTCGGTGAAACTAAATTACTATATTTTCTTACTCATACGATGATATATCATCCTGTAAGAAAAAGGAAGCAGTACTCTGAGAACAAAAGCTAGAATAACTGAAAAATTTGCTGGCCATGACACTCGGTAAATTCTCTCCTGTTAAACATCCTGCTCTGATCATAAACTTGCAGCAATTTTTCTTCCAGGAATTAGTAATATAACATACCTTTATGTACCCACAAGGAAGGGGAGGACCAACACGGCCCACTGTTGTGTCATCCGCCTCGGAAAACGTAGCTCCAGCAAATGTTTCTGTCAAACCATATCCTTGCCCAATAGGAGCCCTGTTCAAAAACATTGGCATGCAAATTAAATACGTTGCATACACAATAAGAATCAACAGAACCCTTGTGACAATACTGACCGCACATTGATAAAACTAAAAGAATAGGTATAGATACTAATCCTAGCACGGTAGAAAGATCAATGTTGATTCTAGCTGTTGTAAACAAAGGGATGTTAACCCATTGGATATATCGTGTTCTGTTACCAATATTAGAATAAGAATATAAAGCACTTCCTGCAATGAAATTTCATTTTCCTTGATCAGATAGAGGGCTCGCATCAACTATTGGCATTAATCTCGAAGGAAAAATAAAATGAAATAGGTTATTCTTCCAACTATCTGGTTATCTCAAGATGAGAGAGCAATTACCCCATGCAAATATTGATGAATCTCTGTGAATCACCAGACAAAGGAGCACCACCACAGAGCATAAAACGAATGCGTCCTCCAAGTAATGAACGTATTTTTTTGAAGACAACGACATCCCACAACATCCTTTCCAAACCCCAAGCCCCAAACCAGCTTCCTTCTACAGCCGCCAGTCGCCGTCTAAACCCAAGATTAAAAAGATTCTTAGCAAAGCCCCCTTTCTCATCAACCTGTAATACACCGTAGTGATTAGTGCAAGCTCAACCTTTGTGACTGAATCTATATGAGTGAATAACAGATGCTATACAACCGCGTACAAGGTGAATAATGTCAACTTCACCTTTTTCAGAACTCCATCTCGAATACGATCTAAAATAGCAGGAACTGCTGTCATGATGGTTGGCTGTAACATAGTTGCATCTCCCTTGGTTCCTTTTTTAACTTTATTTGAAGTGTCTGTTAAAGTCAATGCTGAACCATAACCAATTGAACAGCCTGCAGCCAGCATCACAGACTGGACAACCACAACATGATTACAATTTAACATATGTACAGTAGTAACATAATACAAATACAAAAACAAGCGTACCTCAGCTGCCAATTCGAAAACGTGAGCCAAGGGCAAGTATGCCAGGTAGACATCAGCGCTACCCAGACTTGGAACCACTGTCATAACCGCTGCAGTAGTGGCTACAACGTTGCCATGAGTTATCATGACTCCCTATATCATTACACACCCGATCGTGTTAAAGGAAAATAAACAACATTGGGTTTTGAAATAAATAGTCATGTTCGGATATACTGCACACTACGTTATTCAATTAACGATGATGCCACATGGCCAGATAGAAATTCTTAGATCATAATAAGTACCCACGTTTTTAAACTTTGGGAATCTACAATTTAAAAGAAGACACACTAATAAATACTGTTTTTCACAGATGGCCAAATGGAAAAGATTTCCAAGACCATATTCTGGATCAGCTTTACTGCTCAAATAGAAAACAATAAATTTGCAATGAAGGGCTAGTGAAACAAACCTTCGGTAGACCTGTACTTCCACTTGTATACATAATAACAGCAATATCATTCTTGGAAGGTAAACTTGGAGGAACATGACTCTCTTGTCCAAGCTTCTCAACTTCAGAAAAGGATGCAACTTTCAAATCGCCCATACTTCCAGATACGCTAGCATCTGAACTTCCCTCATCTTCAAAATAAATAACATTTTGAATAGTGTTTAGGCTTGAGGTTATAGCAGCCAACTTTTTCAACTGCTTGGAATCACAGATCAATGTCGAAACTTGGGTCTGTCAAAGTATAAAAGACCTATATTAGGACAATCCATGTTCTCCATTTTCAGTCATTACAGGTAAACAGTACTATAGCCGCTTAAATAAATTTAATAAACTCATAAAGAATAGAAAAGCAGGGATTTTGCGACACACCTCATTGAGGGAGTGAATTAACGCATCCTCTCCTAGCGAAGCATAAATGGTGACAACGGTGATATTTTGCCGGAAGAATCCCTGGAATCAAAACCAACTAATTTTAGAAGTGGCCATGCACTTGCAAGTCCTTAGACAAAAAACAGAGAAATTTCCAAGAACGACAAAGGACACCTCAAGGCAGACAAAGAAAAAAATAATGAAAGGTACCTGAAAGGCTATAAACCACTCTGCGCGGGTTTCTGAAAAAATTGCTGCACGGCTATCCATATTATGACCTAACTTAATAAGCCCAGATGCAAAGTTGCAAGCACGATCAAACACTTCTCCATAAGATTGCCATTCATACTCTCCCATGTGAAGCTTCTCAAACTTCCTTCCATCGCTAGCTGTAACA
>JADOBS010303108.1:0-16671 GCA_015708375.1 Cydonia oblonga
AGGTTGTTCCATATAAATTTCCTCGTCCAAATCACCATTTAGAAAAGCAGTTTTGACATCCATTTGATGAATCTCAAGATTATGAATTGCAGCAATAGCAATCAACATACGGATGGATGTAATCCTCATGACTGGCGAATATGTATCAAAATAGTCTAAGCCTTCTCTTTGCTTATAACCTTTAGCGACAAGTCTTGCTTTGTACTTGTCAATAGATCCATCTGTTTTCATCTTCCTTTTGAAAATCCATTTATAACTTAAAGGTTTGTTTCCAGGAGGAAGATCCACCAATTCCCATGTGTGATTTTGCATGATGGATTCAATTTCAATATTAATAGCCTCTTTCCAAAATGGAGCTTCTGGAGAGGATATAGCTTCTTTATACGTTTAAGGCTCATTTTCTAATAAATAAGTAAGAAAATCAGGTCCAAAAGACGTTGATGTCTTAGCCTTCTTACTATGTCTTGGTTCAATTTCTTGTACATGTTCTCGGTCTATAGAATTATCATTACTTTCGTTATGACTACTATTAAAGTCATCATAAGTTCTTTTCAAAGAACTTTGTTCTTGTGTAATTTTCCATGGAAATACATTTTCAAAGAATGTGGCATTCCTTGATTCAATTATTGTATTAACATGTATTTCTGGATTATCCGATTTATGTACAACAAAAAGAGTTGTGAAGTGACCTTTGCGAGGGTGCTTTGATCGTTATGTAGAGATGATATGTAAAAAGATAAGGGTAGAGAAGTAGACATGAGTGTACGTGGTTCATCCTAAATTAGGCTACGTCTTCAAGGT
This sequence comes from Cydonia oblonga, assembly GCA_015708375.1. Classification (NCBI taxonomy): domain Eukaryota; kingdom Viridiplantae; phylum Streptophyta; class Magnoliopsida; order Rosales; family Rosaceae; genus Cydonia; species Cydonia oblonga. The sequence continues at coordinate 802 of JADOBS010303108.1, forward strand.
TAGAGATGCATTCAATTGATTCTTTTGATTGTTTAGATGATAATTTCCACACCTAAGTCCTTGTAAGGCAAGTTAAACTATAGTTTTTCTCAAAATTTGTCTACCTTAACATGCAATCTATCCTAATTAAGCCATTAACATGTAGGATTCTTTACGAGAAAACAAGCGAACCAGGAAAATCATTTCTCTGTGAAATGTAATTTATCACACTTAATAACAAGAAGCTAATTGAATTGTATTGATAGTTTAGCTTCAAAATCAGCTCCAAATATTACTAAATGCAAAGCCCTATGTTGATAACCCTATCTTTGTGGGAACAACACTAGGACTTGTAAATCACTTTACTACAACATTCTTGTGCAATTGCAAGTTTACATATAGTTAAAGTTGTTTTCTGGTTTGTTTTAGGCCCAATATGGTCCATCAACAATATGTAATAAATTGTTCAAACTTAATCGTCTATTATTATTAAGGGTTGGATTTACCACAAAAGACCCCGATAATATTAGAAGTAGACATATAGTATATATTATTGGTTTTTTAATCAAAATGGTCCTTCAAATTAACATAATTCCTTAGTTTGATTTCTGAGATTTGAAATCGATCAAAGTGATATCTGAGTTTGTCCATTATCAACCATATTGATCCATGAAAAATTCTGTTAAATACCAAACAAAACACCCTAAATTTAATAAGCAATGAGCCAAAATGATTTAAGAAAAATTAAGGATATTTTTGTCATTTTATACTTATTATTTAATAGTGATTTTTCAATGACAGACCAAAATGATTGATGATGCATAAACCAACGAACCAATTTTATTGATTTCAAATCTGAAGTACTTGCGACAATCTTTCTCAATGTTGGACTCTATTGTTCAACACTAACCTTCCTAAATTTTTGATTGGCTTATTATTGTGCATTAGTGGAAAGCTACCAACGTCCAGTTTCCCAACCCAAGAAGTATAGTCTGATTTGTGAGCCGGCAATTATCGCCATAGGGACCAAAAAGAAATTTCCCAAGAAACAAAAACTCAAAGCCTGATGGAGACGGCTTGAATCCGTTCTTGCTGTCGGAAACAGAAAGGCGCGACTGTGAGACAGGGAAGGGAAAGAAGAAGAAGAAGATGGGATCGGAGCGTGAAGCTGCAATCCCCGAATGGGCGTCAGAGCCTTGCATCATGGGCATCGATGAAGCTGGCCGTGGCCCTGTTTTAGGTCTCTACTCTACTTTCTTCCACTTTTTATACATATTTCATTGATTAATTTCCTCCGTTAAAAACAATGTCAACAGGTCCAATGGTGTACGGATGCTTGTACTGTGCTCGCTCGTATCAGAATACTCTCTCCTCTTTGAACTTCGCAGGTTTAGCTTCTTCCTGCTTTTCTTACTTTTTTTAATTTAGATTTAATCTGTTTCTGGTTTTTTTATTTTTTATTTTTTAATTTCATGCTTCCCAGCTTGGGATGTGTTTATTTTTGTTTAATTTATATAAATTGTTAGTCCTTTCGGAAAACAAATATTGCTATCTGTTAACTGTTTAGCTTATAGACTTCCACACAAAGCAAGCAAAGAAATCAATGTGGTTCTACTTCATTGCTTATGAACTCATGAGATTCTTGTCGATTTATGGATATTAGTTTAAGCCAACTCGAACTTGGTGGACCTTACGTTCACGCCGGACCCTAGTCTATGATATAGAGTAAAATGCAGTTGGGATGTCCTAGGATCAAGTAATTGGTGAGACGACCTTTTCATCCACACTGTTCTACTTAGTGTCTTTCAACCATGTTTACTCTAATTTGGTACTTTGGAGTGAATGTCACTTTCCCCGGAAATTCTGAGCTCATTGTGTTCGAGTATTGCATCAGAAATCATATCCCTCCCTGTGTTTTTAATCCCGTTTTGCTTCCTGCAGATTCAAAGACTTTGAAGGAAGAGAAGAGGGAGGAATTGTTTGAGAATTTGAAGGCTGATGAATCCATTGGGTGGGCTGTTGATGTCATAGATCCAAGGGAACTTTCGGCCAAAATGCTAAAGAAGTTAGTACTGACATGGCTACTTTTTCTTAGGTCAATGGCCAGTGTTTTCTTGTCTGACTTCTTTGGTTTGTTTTGAGACAGAAGTAAGATAAACCTTAATGAAATATCACATGACTCCGCCATGGGTCTTGTCACAAAGGTCCTAAACATGGGAGTTCTTCTAACCGAGGTAAACTCGTTGTAGCTTAAAGGGATTACTGGTGATATACAAGTGTTTTTATGTATATGCATGCCAGTCTCAGATCCCAAATACTTTTGAATTGATTTTACGACATTATTGATGAACAAAAAAAGAAGACTGCATATTCTTGACTCTAAAGTACAAAACTGTTGTGAGATATAGTTTTCCCTTGTAAGCTCCTGGATTATCTGCTGACGGTAAACTTTTATACTAACTGACAGAATCTGTAATAGGATCTATCATTTGGTTAATCTAAAAGTAAATATATACGGAGAATATTAAATAAAACAAATAAACAAGAAGTACGCAGTTTAGTAATTAGAATGAGACAACGAACAAGGTGAAGGCTTTTTTATTGGTAAGTTTTCCTTGTGCATCCTTGTGTATAAGTTACAATCCTGATTTAACAATTCAATTTTCCCCAATGTTATCTAAACTTTTGTCTTCTATTTCTTTTTCTATTTTTTCTTCAATTCTTTATTGCAAGCTTCTGAAGGGTTTATCCAAAACTTCCTCTCAATCAAGTAGTTCCTTGGAAATCAAGAGGCTTGACGGAGTAGTCCTTTGGGAATTCAAAGCTAGTGTTGTTAGGTTATTCTTGAAAAGTTAGAAACCTAGAAAAGTGGTTGAAAAATTTAAGAATATGTGTTTCAGGTTTATGTGGATACAGTGGGTGATGCTGAGAAGTATAGAGCTAAACTGTCTGATAGATTCCCATCTGTCAAGTTTGTGGTTGCGAAGAAGGCTGATAGCCTTTATCCTGTTGTCAGTGGAGCGAGCATAGTTGCAAAAGTAATTACCTTTACCTTGGGTAACTCTGCTGAAAGTCTCTGGCGGAGAGTTAATTTTAATTTTCATTCAATTGTTCAGGTTACAAGAGACAGAGCGTTGCGTGAGTGGGTGCTCGAGGAAACAGCTGAAGACTTGCATAAAGACTTTGGTTCTGGATATCCTGGAGGTGGGACGTTTATGCTTTATTTATTTTAGTCTCTTTGTAAACATCATTTAATTACTGTACTATGAGGAATCTGGTCTCATTTTTACAGATCCAAATACAAAGGCGTGGTTGGAACATCACAAGCACTTCGTTTTTGGATTCCCATCATTGGTCCGTTTCAGCTGGGGTACATGCACTCCTTATTTCAAAGACATTGCAGAAGTCTTATGGTCAGTTCCCCTGCGTGTTCTTGACAAATTCTTTCCCAAAATTATGTACTAGTTCATTTATGTGAATGTACCTGCTCATTTATAGACTTTTAAAATGTCACAGTTGTATAAGTACAGAGTTGACATCAGTGATATTCCAGTGAAACTAAGCTCTGAACATACCTATGGTATAAAATCTGTATAGGTCGAAACCAGAATTTCGGATTTTTTGGTGGACATGTTGGTAAAAATTAAAGAAGACGACAAAAATTTGCTTACATTAGGAATAAATGAAGTTTCTTGAAACGGTAACCGAATCAATTATGCATCAATAACATGTAAACTTGCTGGTTCCCTTGTACATTGTTGGGTTTGAGTGATATTCAAATCTAAAAGGTCTTGGAGTGGAACTGGCTGCTACAATTGATGTTAAAAAAGAAACATGTAAACTTTATAATTGATTTGTTTGTGCCTGTATCACTTGGTTATTTTACAGTGAACTGTTATTCAAGCACGTATCAATGCACTTATGCACCTTCTATTTGATTTGTGAACAACTCATTTCCCAATCCTGGACATCTAAATAAAACAAGCAATCCTTGTAGATACAAATTGTCTGGTGAAGTTCTTGTGCATGCCAATTTAGATTGGATTTTGAAATTTTGAATATTTTTTCATAGGGAATCCGATGAAATGGATGAAGATGGTTCTAGCACTGCTAAAGGCAAGCGGCAACTGAAACTAAGTAGTTTTGGTGTTACGACATCCAAGAGAAAGATTGAAGAAATTGAATCAAGTGGTAAAGGGCGCTGCAAATTTTTTCTTGCTCGTAAACTTGAGCAAGTTACTCAATTCTAAGTGAAAGGTTTGACGCTTTACTATTTTTGTTCTTGCTTCCCTCCACTTATTTGTCTTCCTTGATTCAAGTCAGAAAATTGTCCGAACTTTCATCGCTGTTATCATTTTTTAAGAAATGCAAATGAAAAATTTAAACTGAATGAAGAGATATTTTATTTATTTTGAGTGAATCGTGACTAGAATTTGACTGAGTAGTATGATGAAGTTTTTGTTTTTAACAAAATATCTGTATTGAGTCCATTGTATGGCAGTTTTGGAATTAACTTGCAGTGGTGCATTTGCGAAGAATTATTTAGTTCCGTACACTTTGAAGACCATTTGGAAGCCGCCATCACCTAGCATACTTGTGTAAAATGTACTATCGAAAGAAGCATTTTGAGTAATACTTGTATCTTGTCGTCTGCCTTAGATATCATTGGCGCACAAGATGCGAATACCTGAATTAATAACTGAGCGTTTGTTGGAGTGTCTATCAAGAAGCCATATTACAGTTTCTGCACAATGCCAGCAAGAAACGCCATAATTTCGATTTAGTATTGGAAAGCTGTACATAGATGGACAAGAGATGTCCAGGTGGATGCAAACAAGGTGGGTGGTCCAATGCATTTCTTCTTGCTGTTGGCGGCACCATAGTGGCTGTTATGGTGGCGATTACTCGCTCAACTTGCTGTGTTACAGGTATAAAGGTTGATCCTTAGTGTGTATGGAGATCTGGACCTGCCGTTATTTCCATTCTCCTCAAAACCAATTGATCCACCAGCATTTGCAGTTCCATGACTGCATCCATGTTCGAATTTGCCGCTGAGTGCTATTCTGCTCTATATTTTCACTATAATCATCACTACCATTGCTGTCATGCGCATTTGCACCTTCATCTGTGATGTATTCTTTTCGTCATTACCTAGTACTGAAACTTGTCCAACAAAATAGACAAGTGAGTCTTAGTTATTTGGTATGGTACAAGTCATAGAATCTTCGATGCCTATGATTTAGAGGATGAATGAGAATTCATAATTGTTTCGTGGCTTAGGAACAGTTACCTCTCAAGGTGAACTTTTTGGGTGAGTTATGTGAATTGTTATCCCACCTGTTAAGTGAATTGCAGTGGGTTTTAACTTTCAAGTCACCTATGAAGCTATGAATTCCAATGTATTAAAAGGCGAAGGCGTATGCGAGGTGTTCTATGGAAAGCTCCGCCTAGGCGTGACGCGAAGCCTTCCAGACCTTAAATAATGGGGGACTGCTGACAGGGAAAATATAGGACTCTTGTGGGTTTTAAAAATAAAAGAAAAACAAATTTGGCCAAAACAACGTTGTTTTGGACCAAGTCATTTAAAAAAAATTAAAGAATTCCTCTTCTTCTTCGCGGTTGTCTTCCTCGTGAAGACACCTCACACCTTGCAACCCTAAATAGAGCCATGGACTTTGATTTACCCAGCCAACAGAGCCATTCAACTTCGATTTCGGGTCGTTGATGGATCTAAGAACGCCAGCCGTCAGGCCTTTGGTTTGTTACCAAGTGGTTTGGGGTTCGACACCTTTCAAGGTACCCACCTAGCAAAATGCTAGAGTTTCTTGCCTACCAAATGTTGTGGGGTCAGGCGGGTGGCCTAGTGATTAGTCAGGTCAAAGACCCAGATACACTAGATTCAAAAAAAAAAAAAAATGCCCGCCAACTGTCTTTAGCCGCGCCTCAGCCGTCTAGGCTTGCCTTGACCACGCCTGGGCGAGTTTTCGCCTACTCCCACTGAGTAGAGACGTTATCATCCCCGCCCCGCCTCCAAAGCCACCTAGGCCCGCCTCTGTGCATGTCTTTTAAAACACAGATGAATTCATAACTTGACCCCTTTTTGCCAAGCAAACTTAGAATTTAACTTGGCTAAAAGGGAGCAATCTAGGAATTTAGCGCTTCAAAGATAAGGATAAGTGAAAACCAGTTTCAATATTTGTCCACGGCATTAGTTAATTAATGACATCATCACTTTTTTTTTAGTTAATGGCTCACTTAACGTTGGTGATCTAATAGATATTCAATTTTCAAAATGTGAAATAGTTATTTGAAATGTTTTAAAATGTTGAGGCCAACTTAAAATTATTCTAAACGATGAAAAAGGAAAAAAACATTAAAACTATTCTAAAATGGTGGGTAATTATACTTAACCCCATTTTTTAAGAAAAATAAAATAAAAAGGGCCTCACAAATTTTTTATAAGGTAAAAACACTTGATGAACTTTTATTAATAATAAGGACAAAAAAGAAAGTGGCGGTGACATTTTCTTTAATAAGTTGAATTTTGTTGGCATTTTTTTATATACGAGTAGGTTAACTGTTTATACATGATATGGTGACACTTTATGCATAAACAATTAACTTGTGTATAAACAATTAACCTAATTATTTATAAACTGTCATCCCAGCCGTTTCAACTTATTTATGAAAGTGTCACCGCCTCCCAAACTTCAATTTATTTACGAAAATGCTACCGCCATTGTTTTCCTTTTTATTAATAAATTTTCATCAAGTGTTTTTTATTTATTTATTTTAATCATAAGGGATTTTCATTAAAGCTCATTTTTTATAAAACAACAATACATTTACACTGAGAGGAAATAATTTAGTCTAAGCCACAATCGATGACACATAATAATTTGATTTGTAACCTGCAATTCATGAGATTCGAACTTACCTCTCACTTACGGACCATAATACCACCGGGTGGAAACTTCCAGCTGCATTATTAACTTTCATCAAAGAAGCTTTGTACACACAATCAAGAAGCCCACCCAACCCAAAAGGCCGAAAAGAAGAAACAGAAACTTTACAATAAGCTGACAAGCAAGCTGAATCTGCTGCCGAATTTGTCTAATAAAAAATTCATCAAATATGCAATGAAACAATTTTTATTTCCAAAATATTGCAAATTTGGGACAATTACTGCCGGAAGCTGCAAATGTTTCTTACGTTCTTCTTCTTCTTCTTCATTGCCTTCCCACCCAAGGCACTTGGCCTCTCTCTTGCTCAAAAACCCAGCAAGCCGCTCAGCCACCCAGCAAATCCACTCTCACATTCTCTCCTCCGGCTTGTTCCTGTATCACAATTTCACCTCCGCTTATCTCCTCCTCATCAACACTCTCCTCCGCTGCTATTCCTCCGGCGACTTCCCTCACGAAGCTTTCGCCTTCTACAAACATGTCCGGCGGTATTCTCATTCTTTTGACTCCTTCACTTACTTCTTCCTTCTCCACGCCTCCATTGCCTTAAACTCCGTAATCCCAGGTGCCCAAATCCACGCCCTGACTCACAAACTAGGCTTTCATTTCCATGTCTACGTCCAAACTGCCCTGATTAATATGTATGTTGCTTGTGGCTCTTTGGTACTTGCTCTCAATGTGTTTGATGAAATGCCGCACAGGAATTCTGTCACTTGGAATGTCATTATAACTGGTTTGGCCAAATGGGGTGAGCTTAAATTGGCTCGGTCTATGTTTGATCAGATGCCGGAGCCTACTGTTGTGTCCTGTACTGCTATTATTGATGTGTACTCGCGGATGAATCAGCCCCGTGAGGCTGTGGCTTTGTTTCGGAGAATGGTTGTTGAAGATCTTATTGTACCCACTGGGATTACGCTTCTGGCCATATTTCCGACAGTTTCAGTTCTTGGGGCCCTTAAGATTTGCCAGTCACTTCATGCTTATGGTGAGAAGAGAGGGTTTAATGCGTCTGACATACGTGTTGCAAATTCCCTTTTGGACTCCTATGCAAAGTGTGGCTGTATAGAGAGTGCATCAAGATTTTTTGAGGAGATACCTGCCCAAAGGAAGAATTTGGTGTCATGGACGTCCATAATCTCCGGTTTTGCAATGCACGGAATGGGGAAAGAAGCTGTCGAGAATTTTGTAAGTATGGAGAAAGTTGGTTTCAAACCAAATCGAGTGACATTCTTGAGTATTTTCAATGCTTGCAGTCATGGAGGATTAATAGATGAGGGGCTGAACTTCTTTGGGAAGATGATCGACGAGTATGAAATTGCAGTGGATATCAAACACTACGGGTGTTTAATAGATATGCTAGGGAGGGCAGGAAGATTAGAAGAAGCAGAAAAAATGGCTTTGGAGATTCCTTGCAATATTGTTAATGTTGTGATTTGGAGAACGCTTTTGGGTGCTTGTAGCTTTCATGGTAATGTGGAGATGGGCGAGAGGGTGACGAAGAAGGTACTGGAGATGGAGAGAGGATATGGAGGGGACTACGTGCTTATGTCCAACATCTTAGCTGGTGTTGGAAGGTATAGTGATGCCGAGAGAATGAGAAGCTTGCTAGATGAGAGGAACGCCTTCAAACTTCCAGGGCATAGTTTGGTCTAACTGGTGTTGAAGATGCACAACCAGGGTTGAGAGAGATTATAAATGCTATGATAGCTCATGCCACTGTTCATGCTTCCTCGGAGATATCTTGTTTTGTATGGAGCTCCTGCCGCTGCCCGTGGTCTTTCCTTTCACTCTCGTTTCAAAATGGCCAGCCATACCTGTGAGATGGTGGGTATTATTAATGTCTCATTTTCCCGACTTCAAATTCTAACAAAATCAAGGAAATATCATATTTGTTTATTACTAAACCATGATGCCTCAAACTCCACTCTCTAGAAAGGGCTCTTTTGAAGACATTGTAGGTAATATGAACTAATGAAAGGGTGATGCCAGGGATATCACATTTTGTAAACCACATTCAAACCATTTCTCTAATAGAGAGAGTTTGATAGTCGGTCCCACCACTATTAGAGAGATGGCTTACATGTGGTTTAGAAAATGTGATCTCCCTAAAATTTTCCTTGATGAAAAAATGGCCTGCCAAATAGATGCTCAATACCAAAGTTGACATGACTGACCAAATCATCATTCATATAAAACGTCTTATTAGAAGTTCATCATATGCCATCCCTAGTTTAAGCCCGTTGTTCTTGTGTTGAGTTAGGTTAGCCTGACATGTTGTACTTAAGATTTAAATTTATATCGTAGCTGATCATGTATGTGTTTTTAGGTTCGTACAAGTTGGTGATGTATTGTTCTTGTGTTTAGTCAGACCAGCCTGACGTGCTGTACTTAAGATTTAAATTTATATCGTAACTAATCATGTACGTGTTTTTGGGTTCGTACAAGTTGGTGATGTATCATAAGCAAGTGGGTTGCTGTACCAAGTTGTTTTTCTTTTCATGATCATATTTATAAAGATAAAATAAAATAAAATAAAAAATAAAAAATTGAATGGTTATCATTCCCAAAGGGTGTGTAAGTATGAGAAAGAAAGAGGTGTGCAGAAGCGGCAGAGGTGGAGAGACAAAGGGTGTGTAAGTATGAGAAAGAAGAGAGGGAGTAGGATTCTCTACCCTCCTAATCTTTTTACTTTTTCATGCCCTCCTATTTGAACGATCACGGTTAAATCATAACAACATTTTATATTGATTTTTTTATAAAAATAATAAGACAAAAAATAATATGTGAGAGGATGAGATAAAAAGGGATGGGAGTAGGAGGGTAGAGAAGGTGGGGAGAGAAAGGGACGTCTGTGTGGGAGTGATTAGCTTTGATCTTGCCGCCCACATTTTAGAGAGGTGGGGGTGCTTGGTTAGGTCCCGAGCTCGAAGTTTGTCGAGTCAAATAGGGTGACTCGTTGGAAACGCACTCTCTAGACAGAACGTTATTATTGGACCCCATCATAGTCTGAAACATCTTGCTCTGAAAAGAGCTAACTAATCAACTAATCAACTAATCAACAGAGATATACTCAATAACTAAAGTGAATCACTTCCGGAATCTGAAATAAAAGCATAAACATATTTTGTTGAGAAAGTCAATGATTCATTATGATACTTTCCGTCATTAGCCTTCAATCAACGTTGATAAGGGATAATATCATGGGCTGATTACTTACTTGTACCAATTAGCTATGTAGTAGGGATCCTTGTAATTGCATATACCTGAATTCTTGTACAATCAAAGTCGTCGAATTTGAAGTAAATTTCAGAACTTCCAATAAGCTATATTTAAGATATTTGCTACATAAGCAAAAAAAAAAAAACCCTCTGAAGTGATCGAGTTTGGGTCGGACCAGCCCCACGTGTTGTACCTAAAATATAAATTTGTAAGTTTTTGCAAAGATTGTCTATCGTGCTTGCATTTTGCAAAGATTGTCTATCATGCTTGCATTCGTTAATCTATGTTTAATTTTATTGCTTTGTTTAAGAGAGAGAGAGAGCTGTGCATAAGTCGCATAGGTGGGCAAGGGGAAGATAGAGAGGGATGTGCATGAGAGTGATTAACTTATTGGAGTTGGTTGAATGCATTTACCGAAATAACTTAATTCCTTTTTTGTAAGGCCCACATAGAAATATGCTACTAAAGTGAGTAAAGCTAAAGCAACCGTAATATTTATATCATTTGTGGGTGTGGTTAACTGTTGACTGATATTGACTCAAGGGAATGCCACATAATCTGCCATGTCACCAATATTTCTGTTGAAAGTTAGTTAGGATGGTTAGTAGTAGCTTACACAGTAAGCGAGGTAGTTAGGTTACTAGAGAGATATAAAAGGCTGATTTCAGCCTAATGTTTGTACGAAGTCATCATTCTATCAATACAATATCTTTCATCTTCTCTCTAATTTTCTCTCTAATCTTTCAACATTCTCTGTATTGCTTCCTTCTTCTTTTTGCAATTCTAGTTGTTTCTATTAAGATGGTATCAGAGCCATGTGTGGATCTTTTGGGGTTTCTTTTCCGCTGAGCAATTCTTTGGGGAGTGTTGAAGCTCTTGGAGGATTGGTGAAGTTCTTGAAAGCTTGCTGATGGATATTGGATCGAGGGTCTTTGAATCAGGTCGTTGATTTTCTTTCTTTACTCTTTGCACATCAAGTGTTTGTGTTTTTGCTTCAGTGAAGATATATGGCAAATTGGGGTGTTTCTTTTGGTTTTTCATATATGGGTTCTTTTCTATATTCGATTAAGGCCGATGCCAAGATTTGTTGATGATAGAAGAATTGTATTTGTGGTGTGATAAGATTGACATCAAAGATTTGTGAAATTGTTGAAATCTGTGCATTTGAAGTGTATAAATCCAGAAGACCGATGCCAAGAAGTAGTGTGAATGTCAAAAGAATGAGTTTGTTATCTTGAAGATTGGAGTTAAAAAGATTAGTGATTGAAGTTGATTGTTGGTGTATTGTGATTTGCGAATTTTTCAATTCTTGAAAGCTATTTGTTGTACGAAGAATTAAGTGATCAAGATGTCTGATAAATCAGTACGCATTGAAAGTTTGCTTGGTATGTTAACTGTGAAGTTGCAAGATGACAAATTTGTTAAGTGGAATTATCAGTTTCAGTCTGTTTTAAGAGGGTATGATTTCTTTGAGTTTTTTACCGGTGAATCTCCTTGTCCACCAAAGTTTGTGATTGACACTGAGAATGGAGTGACTACAGAAATAACAGAGGCCTATAAATCTTGGGTTCAAAAAGATATGGCACTATTGAGTTTGTTAATTGCTACTCTATCAGATGATGCTATGGAATATGTGATAAGGTGTAAAACATCTAATGAAGCTTGGACAAATTTACAAGAACGATATGCTTCTGTGTCAAGGGCTAGGATCAATCAACTCAAAACTGAGTTCCATACAATTCAAAAGGAAAGTGACTCTATTGACAAGTATTTGCTCCAGTTGAAAGCTAATCGTGATCAGCTTGTGTCTGCAGGGGAGAGAGTTACTAATAATGATGTAGTGATTACTGCTTTATATGGATTACCACAAGAATTTGATATTGTAAAGACAATAGTTTTAGCAAGGGAGACTTCTATTCCGCTGAAAGATTTCAGAGCACAATTGATTGGTGCTGAATCTACCATGGAAGCAAGGGTTACTACTCTATCAAGTGGCATGGCTGCAATGTATGTTCAAGGAGATTGGGTGAAAGATGGTCATCAGAATTCAGGGTATTCACAAGGAGAAAGTTCAAATGCAGGATCACGATCTGGTGATAATCAGGGCTATCAAGGGAACAATAAGTTTCAAAACAGAAATGGGTATAATACTTCTCAAGGGTATAATACTTCTCAGAACTACAACATGAGTGGTTATGGGTCTTTCAATAATTCAAGGCCTTACTACAATGGGAATAGACAGAGATGGGGAAACAACTATAATTGTTCTTCTAACACTGGGAATAGGTCATCTTGGAATGGTAATACAAACTTCAAAACAAGTGTTGTCGTTGAATGTCAGATTTGTTCTCGCAGAGGTCACACTGCTGCAAATTGTTCGAATAGGAGTGATGGCTATCAAGTTACAATCTGTCAAATTTGTGGGAAAAAGGGTCACAGTGCTCTGGAATGCAGACTTAGGAATAACTATTCCTATCAGGGTGCACCTCCACCTCTTTCTCTTACTGCATTTTCTGCTCCAGCTCCATCTCACATGACTGTTGTAGAATTTGGTCAGAATGTTCAACATTTCTCTGCTGCTGATACATGGGTGCTATACAGTGGTGCATCACACCTAATCTTGGGAATCTAAATCAACCTGTGTCGTACAATGGTGATGAGAAAATCATTATTGGTAATGGGGAAGGTTCGACTGTTAATCATATTGGTTCTACAACACTTTCAACTCCACAACATATATTGTTTCTCAAGAATGTCTTACATGTTCCAACAATTATTGTTAATTTCTTATCTGTCAAGAAATTGTGTGAAGATAATCATTGATGGTTCATATGTGATGAGATTGTATTTTTTATACACAACAAGGCAACATGAATGATATTGTACCAAGGCAAGAGTAGAGGAGAGCTATATGAGATCCTTGTGAATGTGTTTTCAACAAGATTGGTAGCTGGTTCGAATAAAGCTGTTGCATTACTTGGGAAAGCTATAAAGGCTTCAGTTTGGCATAAGAGGCTTGGGCACCCATCTGCAGAAGTACTTGCTGTTATGCTAAAAAATGTTGGACAGTCTGTTAGTGAATATTCCTCACCTTCTGTTTGTTCTTCGTGTCTTTTTGGGAAAATGTGTAGACAACCCTTTCTTGTAAAAGAAACTAGGGCTAGGTCTATATTTGAAAAATTACATTATGATATTTGGGGGCCTGCTCCAATTAAGTCTCTAGAGGGGTTTAGGTACTATGTAAGTTTTGTGGATGAGTTCTCAAGATTTGTATGGATCTTCCCTATTATCAATAAATCAGATATTTTCCAAGTATTTGTCAAGTTTTTTGCATTTGTTACAACTCAGTTCAATTCTGTAATTAAGTGTTTACAAACAGATGGTGGTTCTAAATATATAAGTAACAAGTTTCAGTCTTTCTTGGCAACTAAAGGAACTGCACATTCTATATCATGTCCTTACATTCCTCAGCAGAATGGTCTTGCTGAGAGGAAACATAGGCATCTAGTAGAGACTGCAATCACACTTTTAACTGAGGCTAAGGTCCCATTACAGTTTTGGAATTATGCTTGCAATCATGCTGCATTTCTAATTAATAGAATGCCATGTAAGGTTTTGGAGATGAAGTCTCCATATCAACTATTGTTTAAACAAGAACCTGTGTCGCATACATTAAAGATATTTGGATCTGCAATTTATCCATTCTTAAGGCCATATACTCAAAATAAATTGCAACCTAGATCCAAGCAATGTGTTTTTCTTGGTTTTGTTGCTGGATATAAAGGGGTAGTATGCTATGATTTAAGTAGCAATAAACTGGTACTGTCAAGACATGTGGTGCATGATGAGACTACATTTCCTTTTAAAAAGAGGCTGCAGTTATCTTCTGGGAAGTCAAACAAGGTACAGAGTACAACAATGTCTCCAATCATTGTTCAAAAACTATGTTTTGCGCCTGATACAACTACAACAACATCTCCAACACATGGAAAGCCATCTGCAAATCCATAAATAGTGGAAGAACGATCAAGGGATAGCTTACAAGTTCTAAGCTCATCAAGTCAAGATTCACAGAATCTCAATGTTCATACTCATAGCTCTCATACTCTCTCAACATCAACTCAAAGTACAATATCATTGTTGCATGTCCACAGTCCTTCCCAATTAGAGGTAATACTACCAATCTCTTCTCATGTGGTTGAAACTAATGAAGAATCAGGTCACACTATGGTCACCAGGTTGAAGTCAGGTGCAGTTCCAATAAGATCTTACATAGGGTACATTGGTTCATTTCCAGAATTACAAACACTACAGATAGATGATGAGTGTGAATTTACTGGGGGTTTGTCTTTCATTGTTGCAATAAAAGATTTGGAGGAACCATCAACATTCAGAAAAGCTTCTACAATCCCACATTGGCAAAGTGCAATGCAAGAAGAGTTTAATGCACTTAAAGCTCAAGGAACTTGGCAGTTGGTTCATTCTCCACAAAACAGAACAATTATTGGAAGTAAGTGGGTATATAAAGTTAAGAAAAATCCTGATGGAAGTGTATCTAGGTATAAAGCCAAACTTGTGGCTCAAGGTTTTTCCCAAGAACAAGACATTAACTACTCAGAAACTTTTAGTCCAGTGGTATGGCACACTACTATGAGACTCATTTTATCATTAACAGCTATACATAAATGGTAATTGAGGCAGTTATATATCAAAAATGCATTTCTGCATGGTGACTTACAAGAAGAGGTGTATATGAAACAGCCTCAAGGGTTTGTTGATCAAACTAAACACAATTATGTCTGCAAGTTGATTAAATCGTTGTATGGATTGAAACCGGCACCTCGGGCATGGAATTCAAAGTTCACAAGCTATTTACCAGCTTTGGGATTTGTTGCATCTTCATCTTACACAAGTCTATTTGTGAAAAGTGATAACAATGATGTGGTGGTTCTTTTACTATATATGGATGACATGATTTTGACAGGATCAGATGTTAGTAAAGTTCAACAAGTCATTGAAGATTTGACAGGTGTTTTTGACTTGAAGGATATGGGAAGACTTACTTACTTCTTAGGACTTCAGATTCACTACAAGGAGAATGGAGACATATTTGTGAATCAATCAAGGTATGTTAAAGATCTTATTCATAAAGCTGGAATAGAGTCTTGCAAACCTGCAAATAGTCCATGCAAGCCACACAATCAAATGCTATTGAATGAGGGAACACCATTGCAGGATTCTACATTGTACAAAAGTTTGGTTGGTTCACTGCAATATCTCACCTTTACACGCCCAAATATAGCTTATGCTGTGAATTCAGTGTGTCAATTCATGATTGCTCCGACAGATGTACATCTTACCTTTGTGAAAAGGATTATTAGATATCTTCAAGGCACTGCAGAATGTGGAATTACATATAGGGGTGGGTGCGGTGCAGTTCGGTGCGGTTTCGAGTGAAACCACAATCGAAATCGAAACTTTTTGCGGTGCGGTACGGTGCGGTTTTGAAGCTAAAACCGAAATGAAACCAAATCGTTTGGTTCGGTTCGGTGCGGTTTCAAACGGTTTCGGTTTGGTTTTTGAGAAAAAAAATGTACAATTTAAAATACACACATATTTATGCATAAGACGGTCTTATTTTCCTTGTATATTAATTAATGAATATGCAACAAATTGCACCAAAAACAGCAACAAAATTGCACCAAAAACA
>JADOBS010303109.1:0-16672 GCA_015708375.1 Cydonia oblonga
ACCGAACTTCGGTATACCAAAAGTTTGGTATGGTAATGATAGTAGATTTTACCAAATCGAAAGTTTGGTACAGTAATTAGTACAAGAATTTTGGTACGGCAACCGTACCAAACCCACCGCTACTTGTAAGAATTGTCTTGGCTTGTGCCATTGCAGTAGTGGGCCCACCCATGTGCACAACCTAGTCCCTTGGAGATCGTTGTCTTGTCCTTGCAGGCCGTTTGATTGGCAACTTTAAAAAATTAAAAAATTGAAGATTGTCCAACGTGGCACAATCTGGTGCATTGGCGTTCAAGCTTGTGGTAATCACAGAGCAGGAACAGACTGCATCCACTTTCAATATAAATATATTCAGTCGTATTCAGTCCTTGCTGGTCAACCATTTTCTCTCTCCATATCTTTGGCTTCAGTACTGGGTTGGCTCACTGAGTTCATACTATTTGATTCCTTTTTTCTACTACATTTTCTGGACCTTTCTTGCCAAGAAAGAAACAGCGGAGGTCGACGGTGGTGATAACTACGATCGCTTGTCGCCCGACGTTTCTTGCCACGAAAGTCTGACATTTTTGGACGGAGAGATGGCAGATGAAAACGCATTGATCAGCAAGAACTACTACTCCGATAGTGCGCTGGAACAAGAGCAACTGAAGAACTTAATCAACAGAGAGATGGAATTCGGCTTCATGAAAGATGAAAATGTGATCATTCCCGGCTGGGTTTTGGAAGCTCGATCTGAATCCATCACATGGGTTCTCAAGGTTAGTCTCCGAACTCCAAAACCCCATTTCTTGTTTTCGAAATTTCTATCATTTGAACGAACACTTGTGAAGTTTCAATTGGGAATTTAATCGGGTGTTCTTGAAATTCAGAGAAGTGCAGAACTTGGGTTTCAGCCCTTGACAGCATATCTGGCCATTACATATTTCGATCGATTCTATTCGCTGAGTTCCGACCCTGTAGGATTTTGTTCTTTACACACTGATTTGATTAACAGTTCTGGTTTTAAAGATAATATTTTTATGGTTTTTTCTTCTTTTTTTTTTCTTCTGCAGAAAGAAGAGCCAAAATCTGCAAAGAGGTTGCTTTCGGTGGTGTGCCTGTCGTTGGCGGCAAAGATGGAGGAGTTGGACGTGAAACTTCCACCACTGTCGCAATATGCCGTCGGAGATTACTCCTTCCCATGTCATTTCGTTGGGACGACGGAGTTAGCGTTTCTCGATCACTTAGATTGGAGGCTGAGTTTGATCACACCCTTTGCGTTTCTCGGTTACTTGATCTCCAAGTTATGCCAGGGACCTGCATCAGATGTGAAATCTCGGATTGAAGAACACCTCCTATCTGGAATGACAGGTATTTCTGTTAATTTTAAAGAACAATGTTTTATGTTTGATCAATCAATCAATTTTTTTTTTTATTTGCTGTTGGTTGATTTAGATGGTTAATTATAATTTGTTCATTAACTCTAATCTTAATGTTTTATAGAGATTAATTTAATGCATCATCGACCGTCTGCCATAGCAGCAGCCGCCACCTTAATGGGAGTGGATCAGAAGTTAACAAGGGAAGCAGTGGAAGTCATGATAAAATCGGTTCCTGACTTGAATTTTCTGGAAATTGTGAGTTTTCTTAATTGATCTCATTAGTTGATTAATCAAGTAGATTAAAGACTGGATTTTGCTTAATCTTGGACTCATTGGCCTTTGTGTTGCAGGAAGCTGTGTTTTTATGCTACAATCGGATGCAGGAGAAGGAGCTAAAGTGTCTGAAGGACCGATCGATCCCTGTAAATGTTGCAGTTGGTTCTTCAGTTCCAGCAGAGAAGTCTGTAAAAACCGATTGATCGCTGATTCCGTTTGATTCGAGCCCCGTGGATGGATGGTGTAGAGAATTCTTCGAGTTACTTACATATACATCAGAGATGTGTGATTCTGTTCTGCTACAGAAATTTCGATAGCTAAGTGGAATTACTTTGGTAATGGTAATTATCACATGTGACCAAATTAGGTAAAACTGTAACTGGTTGTGTATAGTTCTAACCCGTTCACACCTTTGATAAAACTGTAATTGGCTTAAAGAGTGTGTAATTGGAGTAAATTCTTACGATAATCTCTCTCTCATCACGTGACAGCTCCATTCATAACTTTGATGTTTGGGTGAAAGCGAAGATACGAGAAGATTGCATGGCATATCATGTAATTTGCTTTCTCGACGAAAGAGATGGAGTCGCATGCTATGGTAAATTTTACGGCAAAATTTCCGGTATATGCCCGGAAATTGCCATGGCCAATTATAGTACAAGCAGTCTCTTGAGCAGCATGCATCAATCAGTGGTTTAATTATCGACAATAACACGAGCAATTACAAGAGAAGGATCAGCATTTAGGAATGAACACCACGATTAAGCAAAACATTCAACCTGTTAGCATAAACTAAATCCTTGTAAAAGTACAACTGGTTAGACGTTCGAACAGGTAGAATACGTCCTACGCATTCATGTTTACAAAAACTATCATTTTGTAAGCGGGAGAGTTTATCATTTAGCCTTGAATTTGTAAGCTTTTCAGAGTTTACGGAGTCAAAAGAATGATCTTTGAAATGATGCCATAACAAAACATCCATCGGTCGGCAAGTGGAGAAGTACCTGTTCAAGTTCCGGTTGATTTCTGTCTAGTTACACGGGGATGAATTTCAGAACTGCTGAAACCGGCATGCCAAGGAACCCAAGTGCAACGCTGGCAAACCATTGCTTCCAACTTAGAGGATGTGTGTTCGCAAATGTACCCAAGAACTCGATGATTATGATTTGAAAGATCACAGTGGCAGAGAGGACAGTCACGAAAACGTAGTTCTGCATTATGCCTTTGAAGACGTTAACCTTCTCCATTTCCCTCGAGCTGATCTCATTGAAAACCTGAAAGAAGACAGTAGCATTCAAATGAATGTATGTGGATACTTTTTCCAATACTCCATTCATTAACAACCGCAATACGATTAAATCACATCCCCCGATTATTCATAATTACCTGACAAAACACAAATGAGTTGAAGATAAGGGTGTTCAAGATCAAATCCGAGTCTGGGCCAACGAGCTGAAAAGCTTCTTTTCCTCTGGTCTGTAGAAACCATATTATCACAAACTGATACAGAGACTGCCCTAGGATATTTCTCCACATCACATTAGTGATGAAGTTTCCTTTCCTGCCAACCGGTGCTCTCTTCATTAAATCGTCAGTAGGTGGCTCAGTGGCTAATGCAAGGGCTCCTAGAGTGTCCATGATCATGTTGACCCAGAGAAGCTGAACAGCAGTAAGGGGAGTATTTCCTATGAGAGTTATCAACCCCAAAACAAAAAGTTAGCCATTAAAATATTTTCATGAGAAAAAAAATAAGAAACTTAAACACGAGAGAAAATGCATCAGAGTCTGCTTACCAGTTAAACAGGCGGAAGAGAAGTTGACAATAAGTGCAACCACATTAACCGTTAACTGGAACTGAACAAATTTCTGGATGTTCAAGTACACTGAACGTCCCCATTTGGCCACAGTCACAATTGTAGAAAAGTTATCATCCAGAATTATCACATCAGCACTTTCCTTTGCCACCTGATATAATAAGCACATGCTTAATTACCTTAATATCAAAAACGATCAAGCTCACCTAAAAATAAAGGATCAGGGGATCCACGCACAAGAAGAAGAAGAGTAAATGAGACGTCCATGGGCAAAGGATTCACTTATTTCTTGTATTATCCATATGTAACCTCATAAAATTTAGTCTTACCACCACCACCACTACTTTGCAACCCTTATGCATTCTTCTGATATCTCAATTTAGTAATAAGATCATGCAACCCTAATTGTACAACTGTAGTTTCCAATCAAATTCTACAGGAATTGAATGTTTGTAACGCAACAAAATAGGTTTACAGGCATGACATGAGAGAGAATAGTGATTGAACTTTTCTCTAGAAACAATTACCTAAGAAGTAAAAAAAGTTGCAACTTTTAACATATTATATTTATAAAACAGGAAAATCAACTGTGGAAATGTGCTACTTTACGATTTGAGAGAGCGAGAGGAGGCTTTTATTAAGACACAAAAAGAAGCAACATTTTCGTAAATACCTCAGTACCAGCAATGCCCATTGCAAGTCCTATATCAGCTTCATGAAGTGCTGGAGCATCGTTTGTACCATCACCAGTCACAGCAACAACTTCTTGAAAAGTGGTCCTTAAGTGTCTTACAAGGGTATGTTTATCCATTGGTGAAGAACGAGCCATAACCTGATCATAACATCAAATTGCATCATTAGAAAAGTCACTTGAAGTGGAAGGGAACAGCAAAATTAGACAAGAAAATTGTTCTATTATTTATGGTTAAAGGTGCACGTCACCCGTAAGTGAAGAAATAATGTATTTATCGTTCATATGGTTAGTGCTATGTCACTGTTTGTATTTCTACTTCCCACTAAAGACATGAAGTTGTATATCTACCATAATTAGTTGTGCAATAATGGTAACGGGGGAATAAGGAATTTCAATAGGTTTAACAGTCTACTAGTCTAGGGAATTTGTTAAGTAAAATTCATTTAATTAAATGTTTCTGAGACAGCTCACTGGCGGGGTTGTGAAATTTTGATCAAATGTTTCCGCACAAGTGTCTTTTCAGAAAAATAAGAAACTGTACCTGAAGGTTTGGAATAATTTTTTGTAATTCCTCCTCACTCTTCTCACGAAACACTGGGCCTTCAATTGCCAAACCTCCATCGGTCAAAATTCCACACTCTCTTGCAATTGCTTTTGCAGTGTTTATGTTGTCTCCAGTAACCATTCTGACTGTAATACCAGCAGACCTACAAATTGCAACAGACTCCTTGACACCAGGACGAACTGGATCTTTGATACCCACAATGCCTATACATGTGTACCCTGAGGTGGGAATAGGACTTTCAGCTGAGAACTCATTGCCGACCTCCATGTATGCAAGGCAGAGAGTTCTAAGGGCTTCACTAGCAAAACGTTCAATGATGCCATTCAAAAGATCAATGGATGCTTTATCGAGGGGAACAACCTCGCCATCTGGACCCATGAATTTGTCGCATGCAGCTAATATTATCTCAGAAGCACCTTTAGTGTGCACCCGGAAGCCACCTTCAGGAAGTTCTAGAACAACACCCATTCGCTTTTTATGAGAATTGAAGGGCTCAACTTTAACAACTTTTGTTGCTTCCCGTTCTGCCTTGCAATCACCACCAAGCAACATCCCAAATTCCAAAATCGCAGTCTCAGTGGGTGTTCCAAGTAACTCAGTCTTGCCATCTTTGTTTTTAACAACTTCTCCTCCAGTGTTGTTAAAAATAGATTGCAGTATAAGCCTCAAACCAGATTCAGGAACTATAGAAGCAAAGTTAGTAGCTTCCTCGGAGGTTCCCACGTCTCTGATTTTACCACAAATGCAAGCTTTCACAACAGTCATGTGGTTCGTCGTTAGTGTCCCAGTCTTGTCACTGCAGATAGTTGTGGCTGATCCCATTGTCTCACACGCAGCCAGATGCCTGACTAGTGCCTTATCATTCATCATCTTCTTCATGGCAAAAGCAAGACTCAATGTCACAGCCAAAGGCAAACCCTCTGGAACAGCAACAACAACAATTGTAACAGCTATAGCAAAATATTCCAACATTTCCAATGCTTCATCTCCAGACCAAATCAAGTGTGATCCTTGTTGAAGCTTGCGGCTGAACAATCCTTGAACCAATACAGAAAATGTCACAACAGCAAAAAACAGGCCTATTTTCCCAATGATGGTTGCCACACCATTTAGTTTGACCTGCAAGGGGGTTTCATCATCTCCTCCTTCACTAAGAGTAGCCATCAGTTTACCCCACTGGGTTCTCATTCCAACAGTAGTTACAAGCATCTTGCATGATCCATCCTGAACTTTAGTTCCAGAGAGGAGAAAAGGATTTGTAGAGTTGACATTAACTGGTTCACTCTCCCCTGTTAAACTGGATTCATTTATCAGCACAGAAAATCCAGAAACAAAAAGTCCATCAGCTGGGACCAGATCTCCAATAGAAAGATGAACAATGTCGCCAGGAAGTAGATCGTAAATGGACAACTTCTGTCTGAATCCATCTCTAGTAACCTGAACTGTAATTTTTTTCTTCTCCTTCTCCAAATCCTTGAACTGCAGGGATTGTTTATAATCACTAGTTGCAGTGACAAACACAACAAGCAAAATGCTAGCAACAATTCCAAGTCCATCGTGGGCACCCTTTGGCCAACCCTCTGTCATTATCCCAACAAGCAGAGATACAAAGGCACAAAATGCAAGTATCATGAGGGTAGTGTCCTGAAGGGCTTCCCACACATAAACAAGAAATCCACGGGACGGTTTTTCAATGAATTTATTAACCCCATATATTTCTTTTCTCTTATTAAGCAATTTCTCAGAAGTAAAAATTCCATTGATAATGGATGTTCCAAGCTTGTCTGTGATAGTCTCCACACCACCGTGACTTTTCAGCTTTTTCAAATCACGGCCATCAACAATCGTTCCCACTTCATCAGCACAAATTTGAAAACCCGCAGCTTTGACTTCCTCAGGTACGGTATAATCACTGGGCAAACTTAAGCCTGTACACATTGAAGATTGAAAACCAAATAAACATATAAAACAAATAGAACCATTGTTTGTAAAATATAAAAAATATCGTCAGTATAAACAACTTTAGAACTGAGTAGGTTAAGATTCTAACCTTGGATAAACTGAAGCGCAGCTTGTGAAACCAAAACTGCAACTCTAAACTTCTCCTGTTAGTTCAACCGAAGAAGAATGAAGGACAACACACTAAGAAATAAAGTTTTCTTTTATAAGACAGCAAAAGATATATTTTCTACATGAAGTATGCTCATGAATACATTTTTTACTAGTTACTACCCCCATTAAGTATAAATATATCTGCTCAATTTCTTTTTATGGTAGATGGTATACCTTAATTTCATAGTCTATCAAACAGCAACTATGGTTCACCGCAGAATTGAACTTATCCTCATTTATGTAGCATAAGGTGATTTAAAGCTGTTGAGTTTGCTTAAAAATTTTACCGTGCATGGTTCTGAAATGATAATCATTCACGAGTCCCAACGTTCACGCGCATCTCCCTTGAACAAACTCTCATACCACGTAATGCATCAATTTTCAAGTCCTTTTACAGATTATCAGAAAAGAACAGTTGATATACCATCAACCAAATCTATTACAATATGTACTTGGTCAAGGTTTTCGTTTTGACGTTCAGCAAGATGAGACAGAACAAAATGGCTATTTCAAGCAGAAATGGATCTGGGAACAGCATTGATAATTCAGTATGCACCAGAAACACATAATCCCAAATTACGAACAACAGCGAGTCTACTTTTTCCCTTCTTAGCTAGCCTATCATCGAATTTCGATTGAGAGATGATCTTCCCAACTTTCTATATACAACACTTTGATCTTGTTAGAAAACGAACACTAATAAATTAGAAATCCAGATTAACGAACACTAATAAATTAGAGATCCAGCTGAAATGTAAATCTATAAGCACGCAGAAAACGAACATTAATCAATTAGAAATCCAGATTAACTGTAGCATTGGGATCACACTCAACTAATCAACAAAAAGAAGTAAATAATTCCAAAAATGAAATTTTCTCAGGAGCCAAACAGAACAAAAAAAGAGAGAGAAACCAAAAGAGTAACCGATTTATACCTGATTGGATCGTCGAATGGCCTCAGCTTCAAAACGCTTGGGGAGATTAGCAGTGAATCTGAACCTCCGTTTCTTATTCTTGACAAATCCACATAGCTTCCTCCATCTCTGAAGCGCCTCCTCCGACGAGTTCTTCGCCTTTACATCAAAGTTCTCGTTCAAATAGCTCTCCATCTCAACTTCTCAGCTTCACCGCAAACCAGAAACCCTAGCCTTTATACACACAGTGACGGCCCCTAACCTTCACTTATCCAAGCACACCACCAAAGATTCAAACGCAAGCTGAACCAAAAGTTCTTTTACCAACAGTCGCTGGAATCGCTTTTTCTTTTCGGCTTTTCCTCTCTGATGTGCTATGACATTCAGCCGTAGACCGCCACAGAATCTGACTTGGTCTTCTCCTCCAAATCCCTCTTTCGGCTATGGCGGAAAGCTGAAGACGGAGAGAGACTGAGCGTTGACTGAGATGTAGAAACTGTGCAGCTCTCTGGCCTCAAACGTTTCAATATCTCCGATCCATTTTTCGGACGAAACGTTTCAACATCTCAACGGGCATGATCTGGTTGTGGTCCATTATAGTATGGAGAGTAGTTGAGAGATGAGCGTGACAGAGTCGGTAAAAATATTAAATTAAAATGTCTTTGCCCCGTGGTGTCAGAGTTACCGCGTGGTGTCAGAGTTACCGCGTTTACGAAACAGAGAGCGGTCAATTTCGGAAATTCCAGAATATATAAGGTATTTTTATTCTGTAAATTAAATAATCGTCAAATTCATACCTTTAGATCATCTCCAATAGTGGGCTAAAAGCCAAATTATTCTCTAAAATTTCCCCCCAAACTCACTCCAACCCAATGGGAAAATTTGGGCTAAATGCTAAATGCTAAACCAATGTCAGATTCCCCCAGAATTTAGCCCAGAAATTGATGTGGGCTCCATTGAACCGAGTGAAAATATTTATCGAAATTTAAATTTTTTTAGATTAAAATGTTCATAAAATTAATTTATGATAGTCTACATATTTATTTAAAAAAAATTAATTAATTTAAGAAAAAGATAGCCTAAGTTTATTCTTTAATAATCCCGGGCTAAAATTTTATGCTAGAACGGTTGGAGCAGAAAAACTGTTTCTGGGCTAAAAGCTAAATTTTTCGGGCTAAAATACTTGGCTTTTATCTCAACCATTGGAGATGGTCTTAGTAGATTATTTTAATATTTATATCGTTAGACCATCTCTAACTAAAATGACAAACAGGCATAAAAAATAAGTTTAAACTAACATGAATAAAGAGATGTCAAATTGATGTTGCCGTCAAATGAGGTTTTTGCTATTTTCAAAAGCACTTCACTTGCCTTATTTTAAATGATAGCATATTTAAGTAGTATTTTTTAACAAACAACCGCCCAATTTTTATTATTTTTATTTAAAATATAAATGAAACAATAAATTTTGGCATATAGGATAAAATAAAAATATTAATAATATGTCAAATTGTCAAGTTAATCATCAAATTGAAATTTGATGTTTTGAATTTGACATCTCCTTTAGAGATGATCTTAGTAGGTTAATTTTTTTTTTTAAGAAACTTTAACGAAAAGCTTCTGGTACTGTTTGCAATCATATTTTTACACTAAAAAGTCAATTTTGGTGCTATTTATTTTACCTTTTATTTTGTTATTATAGTTAAAATTCAAAATTTTTAACCTATTTTCATTAGTTTTTTTTAATAGAGTATAGGTTACAGAGAGAAAAATTAATGAGAGTTTTTTTTGCCGAAAAAAAAATAATGAGAGTTGAATTACAGATATAAGCAGGATTTCGTGTGTATTAGACACAAATGTACGATTATACGATTTATAAAAATAATTTAAAAATATTATTTTAATAAAATGTAAATATTTTCTTTACGAAATATTTCAAAGCCGCGTGTTTGGTCGGTGAAGCTTCATTAGCGTGTTACGGCCATGTGGGGTTGCCTTGATGGGGAATTGGGAGCCAATGAGGTGATGACAGCTCAGCATGTAATTAAAGCCGGGGCCCATTAGTATTTTTGTTTGTTACTTTTCTCTTCTGATTTTTGTGTTTTTGGTAAAGAATTATTATTTATGCTTTTCTTGTTCATGTGTTTTGTTTCCCATTCTGTAATCGGCACGCAGCACAAGTGAGATCTGACTGTACGGCCCAAGATTGGAGATCACATGCACATGGGGTGGGGTCGGGACAGGCAATCATAACTTCCTCCAAATAGTGCTCGAAAATGTTAGTGATATTACATTTTTGTAAATCACACTTAAATCATCTTAGATGAAACTTATTTATATTGTGGATCTTATTTTTATTAAAAAATAGTTTATATGTCGTTTACAAAATAGTAAATTGTAGCAATAATTCTTTATTTTTAAGAAATAGTTTAGGTGTCGTTTACAAAGAGTAAATATAGCAACGGTTCCTCATTTTTAATCAAATTGGAGCAATGATCTCTTAACTAAAAATTCATTACTAATGGTCCCTTAACTCATCAAAATGAGTTATAGTTATTTTTGTCAATTTCGTTAGAATTTTGTCAAAATGAGTTATGTTGGAATGACCATTTCTACAATTGAGTTAAAATTGAGGGATCATTGCTCTAATTAGGTTAAAATTGAGAGATCATTTCTCCAATTAGATTAAAGTTGAGGGACCAATGGTAATGAATTTTTAGTTGATAGATCATAATTGCACGTTTTGAAAAATTGAGGGACTAGTAATAATGAATTTTTCAGTTAAATGATCATTGCTCCAATTAAGTTAAAATTAAAAAATCATTACTACAATTTCCTCTTTACAAAATGTGAATTCCTTAGCTCTAATTCTTATGATATTTTTCGGTAAAATTGCATATATAAGTTCGGTCACTTTATTATAGCAAGGGAAAAAACACTGTTCCTATCACAGCATAAAGACGTAAATGCCCCCTTTTTGCAGCTCTTATCGCCACTTAATTTGGAAGTACAGTAAAATTCCGATAATACCCCTGCCCCTTGATCCACACGTTATGGTGCTTTTTCCTTTCATCCACAGGCTTTACTGTTCCCAAGTGCGTGTTTACATATAGGGAATGGATATGGCGGAATGGGAGTCATTCCCCATTCCTGATTATTCCTCCGTTTACCAACTTAAGCGGAATGAACAGTTCTGTAGGCCCCACGTAAAATCAGGAATTGAATTCCCAATATTGTTGGAATTGGATTACTTAGAAGAAGGTAGTATTTGGATTCCGAGGAAAAGGCTCCATCCGGAATCAAATTTTCTTCCCAAAATACCTTGCACCTTCAATACTCATTTCCATCTTCACGTTGTCCTCCGCCATCTGATCTCCAGCAGCTCTCTGCTCCTCCGCCACCTCATCTCGCTCCACCACCTCAAAATCCTCCACACATTTCGTTCTTCCCACATTTTCTCAGCAACCAAACAGCAGAAATCGAAGCCAATTCATGAAATGCCAACACCCAATTCAAACACTGAATATTTTCACGATTCAGAGCTCGGATTACTACCCAAACTAAATTATTCAACAATCAAAACAGAGCCTAAGTAAGAAAATCCAGAAGCAATCAAAGCTACAGATTGCAAATTACCTCTCATTCCGTTCCTGAATGTTCTTCATCTGAGCTCTGTAGTGGTTCTCTATGACCTGCATGGCCGCCGCCACCTTCTCCATCGTCAAGCTTGACCCCAACACTTGCTTCTCCCGATCCTCCATCGTCTGCACTTCACCTTCATCATATGTGCCACACCTTCCACCTCCCTATGTAGTCATGCCTTACTCCCCTGCCACTACCCAACAAAACCCAACCACATATCCCCAAATCGGATTCAAGAATTTATCACCCAAACCCCAGATAATAAACCCACAGATCCATTGAAGAAATCATTCAAAACCTAGAAAATCTTGAAATTGAAATACTTGGCAGGGAGGAGGGGTGGTGATTATGGGGTAGGGTGAGTGGGAAAGATGAAAGCGAGGGGGAAAAGGGGAGGGAGGGGTGCTGGGAAGTCTGATGGATGAAGGTTTACAATAATGACATTTTGTGAAAATATTATTAAAAAAATATGGAAAAGAAATAAAACAAAAAGAATAAGGGTATTTTAGTAATCATATTGATTTCTATTCTGATTCAGGTAAATTAATAAACAATTTATATGAATTTCGTTTCATTTTTGCATCGATTCCAGAACATTTAAGTAAACAACTTCAACATGAATCCAATTCTGATTCCTCTTCAATCTAATTCATTCTCAATTCAATTCCTCTTCAATCCAATTCCTCTATTTTAATTACGATTACATAAACGCGGCCGGTGCTTCCACACCCTTTGATCCACACGCACCTCCTCTTTACGCGCCGTTTCGTTGTTTTCTCCTCCGCCGCTTAGTTCTTGCTTCAGTCCGAATCAATTTTTTACCACACAGCCGCTACCACCACTTCATACATCACCACGTTTTACAGATTCCTGTTGACTGAAGGTAACCGAAAATTGCCCTCTTCATCTCCTCAAGTAAATTTGATTATCCATTAATTTCTCCCTTTTTTTCATCAAATTTATATCCATTGCTAAGATTGTGGAAAGGGTGTATGGGTTTGGGTAATTTTCATACGCTTGAGGTAGAGCTTTTGTAGACAAATTGACAAATCCCCACCCGCCGCCGCACTACAAACCCGTCTTCGCTGTTCATCGGAAAACCCAAGAAGAAATTTTGATCGTCGGCCAACACCCGGACTGCAACATCGTCTTGGCTCTGCAAATTCCACCTCCAAATCCTTTCTGACCCTTTTTCCCCAAAAGCTCTCTCACCGATTTGTGATCAAATCCAATTAAGAAGCATCTTTTGATTTTTATTGATATAAAGACCTTTTCTTTCTCCAATCATGCCTCTGTCAACTCTTTTTAGTTTAAATGCACTCATTTAGTAATCACATTTATCTGATAGAGCAGATGAAAAAAGAGGGAAACATGGATTATATATGCACCAAGGGCGCCACAACAAACGTGTGAATCTTCCTGCACCACCGGTCTCCGCAACGTTTGCCAAACCCCACTTGATCGAAGGTAAGCGAATTTGGTGTTCTGGATTACATTGGAATTGAAATAGGTTTTTTTCGGTCTTCTTTCTTCTGATATTTTCGGTTTGGGGTGTGTTATCCACGCATCCTTTTTACTTTTCATACACCTTTTGTTAATTGATGTCGGTCGATCATTTTCAATTCATCCGATTCAACGGTCGAAAACAAAAGAAGTGTGGAAGAAGTAAAAAAAAGTATGGATATCACATCTCTATTCATCTGGGTTATTTTCTGAACATGTTCCATTTATTTTACGCTTAGTTTCGTATACCCTGCATCGGTCAAATAAACAAGTTTATAAACATATATATACATGTAATCACTTGATTCACCTATATTATGAGGTATTTGATATGGAGCAGACACAATCATATGACATTGTTGTACAATGCTTAAGAATGTCCAAAACTGAAGAATTTATGCCTTGTATATATATGATGATTCAATGGGGTTGTGTTTAATTTTTTTGGAGTTTAAATTAAAGGGTTGAGCTTGATAGCTTTTCGCTTTTTTTTTTTTGTCTTTCCTTTGCTCCATTATGTGTAAAGTTCAAATGGGTTCTTCAATTTTTTTTTGTTTTTTCTTGGGTAAAGTTTGGTTTTTTTTATGGTGAATTCTCAACTGGGTTTTGCTTATTTTTCTGCCTCCGAATATAAGTTTTAGATGTTTTTCTTTGTTTTACTCTAATTTTTAAACTTTTTTTTTTTGCTATTTAGTGTGAGAAAATGGCTTCAAAATTGCATTTTCAAAAGTCTGGGCAAAGGAAAACAGGAAGAGAACACCAATGGTGGTGACGATGGAGAATCCCTTCTTTGCGGTGGAAATCGACGGTCCATGTGCAGCATTCAGCCCAGTTTATAAGAGCAGGGGTCAATTTGAAGAACCAATGACATGGGGATTTGTTTAATTTTATCAAGTTTTGTACTGAGGTAAAACTCTCCCCATTTAACATGATTAGTATATGTGTAAATAGGATTGTGAGTATGGTTGTATGTATGTACTACGTAATCGTAGAATTGAAAACATTGCTGTAATTATGTGTAACTAGAGTTGTAAACCTGCGGCATCACACGGGCTTTTTTGCTTGTACCATCTACATTAAGGGTCGGAAAGTGTGCACTGTGAAATTGAAACCCATATTTTTTTCAATCGACGGTTGTTTGCAAACTCTTCTTTATGGAATTATCACTCCAGGTCTTGCCATCAATTTTCCAAGAATAACACAAGAAATGTTATAAACCTTTTTCTTTTTTTTTTTTCATTTTATAGTAACACCTTCTCGAAGGAGATTCAATAATGATTGTCTAGTCGGTTTAAAAAATTAAGGAAAACTAATAAAATTGATTTGAAAATTTTGAGTTTTAACAAAAATGATAAAATGATGTTATAAATGAATAATATTATGATTGATTTTTTAAAGTAA
Organism: Cydonia oblonga; assembly: GCA_015708375.1. Taxonomy (NCBI): domain Eukaryota; kingdom Viridiplantae; phylum Streptophyta; class Magnoliopsida; order Rosales; family Rosaceae; genus Cydonia; species Cydonia oblonga. The sequence continues at coordinate 14,283 of JADOBS010303109.1, forward strand.
AAATATGATTTTTTATTAAAATGAACAGTATCACGAATGTTTCATTAAAACTTCTCTAAAAGCTAGGAATAAAGTAGATAAAACCAAAATTGGTGGAGGAAATGCCATTCACTGAGTGGTCATTCGCGTCTTTTCAAATTATTGTCGTGCAGCATGTGCCCTGCAAATTGCACAGTAATGGAAAAAAAGAAAGAAAGGAATTTGGATTCAAATTGTGAGAAAGTATCTTCATATCGTATCGTAGTCATTCATTTCATATCATGTGTTTAAAATTTATTAAATTTTTTTATTTAATATTAAAAACAAATAGTACTTAAAGAAAACTAATCATACAATATACAATGAACGGTTAGGATGTGAAGATCTCTAAAATTCAGAGATGAACCTCATCCGAAAAAAAGCCCCAATTGCCAAATAGACGCTATAGCCTGTGATGAAATCTTCTGCATTCAAAACATTGTGGTACTATTGTGACTTATCTCAGTTGTTGACACATCATTATTTTTATCACTCAGTATTATGGTCTGTTAATATTCTTTTTCACTTGAAAGTGAGAGATCTTAGATTTGAATTTCGTGGATGACAAATTTGATACTAAATTAGACTGCTATTTGTGTGGCTTTGCCAAACTCTCTCTCGTTAGTGTAAAAATATCGATATACTAAAAAAAAAAAATCTTCAACTTATAAAAAATTAAAATTTATATCAACTGAAAACTTCTAAATGGTTAAAAGTCAGATGTTTGGTGATAATTAAGACTCTAAGACCTCGTTTGGCAACTCGTATTGTACTAACTATTTATGTCGGATAAGATAAATAGCCACCGGATAGTACTGACTAAATTAATCGGGCGTTTGGTGCAGTATTGGACCGATGACCGTATTATTTATATTGTATTTGGTACTGAACCGGATAAGAGGAATTCAAAGTAACTTTGATATTTTACTTCTATTTGTCCCATGTTTAAATTAGATTAAAATTAATAAATTCACAACAACCAAATGGATCAAATTTAAAAAAGAACAAAATTTTGTTTGCCATTTTTTGTTCTTGCATAAATTGCAGATTGTAGTGTTTTCAAAAATAAATAAAAAATTGCAGATTGTTGGTTTGAATCTAAGGAAGGGAAAGGGCACAACAACAATTCTATCACTCCCTTCAATTACTGTTGCCAGATTCCATCATATCCATGGTTCTAACCTATTCAAATAAAAATCCCCAAATTACAAATCCCATAACAAAAGTTTTGCAACCAAAAAATCCCCAGGACCAGCGACATGCAAACTTGTGCGGGTACCACGACGAGGAACTAAAGAGGAGGGCGAAGGCCGTGGAGTGAAAGAGGAAGAAGAAGATACAACATTTTGATTTTCTTTCGAACCAAGTCGACTTGGGATTCATTCTTTGAGAGAGACCCTGTTGAGAATTAGTTATTCTTTCAGCCATGGCTTTGGAAATGTGTGTGAGGAGAGAGAGAAGACGAAGGAGAAGAAAAATCTGGGGTTGGTGATGGCAATGGCAACGACCTAGCAAAACGATGTGAGAGAGTGAGAGCGATGGAGCAAGACTAGATGGAATCGACTAAATTATACAAAGGTTTTTGGAAGGATAAATAAACGGGCATACACCGGATAAATGTGTGGGCCCAATATAAGTAATACGGGTACTATTTAGTACTCAATTGCACCAAACACCTGGAATCGTATTAATTATCCTATCTGATCCCTTATACGGGCTACCAAATGAGGCCTAAAAGATAGGTGACCCATATGTCTCAGAATAATTGAATAGTTAAGGGCATTTTAATCCACATTATTTCAATAATCAATGGGGGTTAGCGGTCCTGTTAAGCTTTGAAGGGTCATTAGATCAGCCATAAACCACTCATATTATTTTTTAAATTTTCTACGAATGAGCTTTGCTTGTAGCAAGTATCTAAGATCGCGTTGTTGATGGATGCAAATTATCAATTAAGTAAATAGGTCATAAAAAGACCACAAAAAGTTTTGGGTGGAGACGATTTGAACTCTTACAGCTTAAATGTTACTCAATTGGGGTGGGCGTATTAGGCTAATGCACAACAAAATTAATACGCAAAATTGAATAAAAACTGTTAGATTAAGTGATCTAACGGTTTATATTTAATTGTACAGATGGGTTGTGTAGGTTTTATTGTACACTAGTAAAAGCGTATTAATGAGTTCCCAATTTTGCACCATGGTTAAAAGTTTAGGATAGGTCTTAATGAACTGCATTTACGAAATAATCTTAATACGGTTGCTAAATTGGTTAACGAGGTAAAAACACGAAGATTGGTTTGGTATTTAGCTTAAAGGAATATATATATATATATATATATATATATATATAACAAAAGCCCACTCACCTAG
>JADOBS010303110.1:0-16682 GCA_015708375.1 Cydonia oblonga
TCAAGCACCTTGGGAACCCTTATGCATATACATACAAATACAACACTATTCTTCAATTTTAGATATAAGTTACAACTTCATATTCTAACAGTATAATATTACTTTAACAGGAGATAGACGCTTCTCTCCGTGGAAGGGATCAGTTGTGGACTCAGTGGTTGGAGTTTTCCTTACTCAAAATGTCTCAGACCACCTGTCTAGGTAAAGTACCGTTTCTATAAACAACTACAGAATTTGACATTAGATAAATTACAAGTGAGAAATTCTCATATATGTACCTCCTTACAGCTCTGCGTTCATGTCAATGGCTGCACATTTTCCCCTGAAGTCAAAGAGCAACGAAATATCATGCGATGAAGAAGTTGCGAGCCTGGTAGTAGATGAACCAGAAGTATGCATTAGCGAAAATTCAAACCAGCCAGGTTGTGACTGGAGTTCCCTAACGTTACATGACGCTGAGCATAGTGAAGAAAAAGTTGTCTACGGACACGATAACTCTGGAAGCACTACTGAGGGTGTCATCTCAACAAATGAAGCACAATGCAAGCTTTCACACCCATCTGAACCTGGTCTGGGAATGTATCCTAACTCATTAATGAACTGGTCAACCACCAAGATCACAAGAACAGAATTGTACCTGCAGGAGGATATGAGAACGTACAATGCAGTTTCATCTCAAAATTCTGTGGATTCTTCAACTTCACAAACTGTGGAAAAGACAGGATCATGCGAGAGCAACTCGGAAACAGAGAATCCGCCTAATGGATGTGAAAACAGCAGTTTAGATCACTCCACTTCGTTTGTGGAGCTTTTACAGAGGGCCGAATCAAGTATGCTGCATTACAGTCTCAGGAGCACCCATATGTCCTCTCATGACACATCAAACTGTGGAGGTTACCAACCTGCATGTGTGCAGCATAATGACCAAAGATGTGAGATAAACAGAGAAGCATCCCTTGAGCCTTCCAGTAACTGTTGTTTGAATCTAACCCCCAACCCAGGAGTACGGCAAGTTGAGTACTTTGATTTGTACGGAGAAGTAACCCAGTCTTCTTATGCATCCAAAAATAAATGTGAAGACAGTCCGAGTGAAAGAAGTGCACTAACAGCAGAATCTCCCAGTCAAGATACAATACATAATAAGCTGATAGCGAATGTTCAAGAAGCACCAAGATGTTCTGGAAATTCATGCAATAACATTCAGATAGGCAATAATATGGCCCAGTCTCAACTCGGGTTGGCTGGGAGCTCTAATAATGTTGACATACATTCTCAGGAGCAAAACAATAAGACACAGCAAAGTTGCTTGAACATTTCTGGAGGGACCACAGATGTTATGCAGAAGGCAGCAGAGTTGGGTTCAAATGAGCAGAGTAATCCAGTTAGCAAGGAGTTCAGTAGTACAAATGCTGCCACCTCCAAAACAAAAAGCAGAAAAGCTGGAAATGAGAAAAAAGATCAGCAAGATTGGGACAAATTAAGGAAACAAGCAGAATTAAATGGAAAGAAAAGGGAAAAGACAGAAAATACAATGGATTCCTTGGACTGGGAAGCCGTAAGATGTGCAGATGTTAATGAGATTGCCCAAACCATCAAAGAGCGGGGGATGAATAATATGCTTGCAGAACGAATCAAGGTAATAATAACATTAAATATAATTCTCAAATTTGTCAGTGTGCCCGCTAGACACAGAAAACCTTTTTAGATCAGCTGATGTTGATTGAGAAATTTGTGCAGGATTTCCTTAACCGACTGGTCAGAGAGCACGGTAGTGTTGATCTTGAATGGTTGAGGGACGTTCCACCTGACCAAGCAAAGTAAGCTTGCTGAACTATCCAACCCAATTCTAATTATAAAAATTAAATTCCCAAAAACCAATCGCTTGCCTCGCATGTCATATCAAAATGCTACGGCTGTGTTCTACAGTATACGTATATGATGTACTGAATATGCACATGCTTACGTGGTTTGCATTCCATAACTATGTGATATGTCACAGAGAGTATCTGCTGAGCTTTCGTGGATTGGGGTTGAAAAGCGTGGAATGTGTGCGGCTTTTGACACTGCACCATCTTGCTTTTCCAGTGAGTATATATTAAAAATATGACTGACCAGAATAGATGCAACAGATCTCAATATATATAGTTGTATCTTTGAAGGTGGACACAAATGTTGGACGTATAGCTGTACGGCTTGGATGGGTTCCCCTTCAGCCCTTGCCTGAGTCATTGCAGTTGCATCTTCTTGAACTGTGAGTTTTATGAGCCTCCATGTTTCTTTTGCAAAGCATATCCAATCGGCACTGGAGCTGATCTTTCTGTCCTTTATAGGTACCCAGTGCTGGAATCCATACAAAAGTATTTGTGGCCACGACTGTGCAAGCTTGACCAAAGAACATTGTAAACACAAAATCAGATAAAATCTTCACATTAGTACACTATATTGTATTTATAAGCATGATTTTGGAAGAGTTGCTCTTCCATGAAACTGGATACTAATTGGACAAAACATTTCAATATTTGTGAACAGATACGAGTTGCATTACCAAATGATAACATTTGGAAAGGTATGTCATCTCATTATTTATGTGAAGTAATTTGTCTTCACTTTCAGACTAAGAATGAATAAAATATCATCCTTTGATGCAGGTCTTCTGCACGAAAAGCAAGCCGAATTGTAATGCATGCCCGCTGAGAACAGATTGTAGGCATTTTGCGAGCGCATTTGCGAGGTTTGCAAATCAATTGTTCCATCCTTTGCATCTAAAAGCCACAATCTCCATTATAGTTCCAATAAATAACATTCGTTTGTCCACCATCAGTTAGATCCCTTTTGGATGTTAAACCTGATAAGTAAAAGATATAGGCATAAGCAACTGTATAAATAAAAAATTCATTGTGACTCACCTAAGGCATATTAACAGTTGTATTATCGATTTATCAACATAAGGAAAAAATCTTAAGCATGCACGTAGTTAGAACAACATGGAAGGTTTCATGAATCATAGTATAATGCAATCAAAATTGTGAACAAGGAACATCAGATATCCTACTGCAAATCTGCCAATAACAGTTCATAGAACGTACTTTACTGTAAGATTATCTGTTAAGTTACTTACAAAGAATGTTGGATGCAGTGCAAGGCTTGCCCTGCCAGGACCAGAGGAGCGAAGCATAGTGAGTGCAACTGAAGACAGAACTACCCATCCAAACCCTGCTGGTGTCAACAATAGAATGCCCTTGCCCCTCCCTCAGGCGACATACCAGCAATTGGAAGCAAGCCAGAAATCAGAAGTAAAATCTACATTTGGTCATTGTGAACCTACAACGTACCAGCAATTGGAAGCAAGCCAGATATCTGAAGCAAAATCTGCAGTTGGTAATTGTGAACCTATTATTGAAGAACCAGCATCACCAGAGCCAGTGTGTACACAGATATCAGAGGACATAGAGGACTTCTGTGATGGTCCTGACGAAATTCCAACTATTAAACTTAACATTGAAGGGTTCACTCAGACTTTGCAAAATTATATGGAAAAAAACATGGAGCTTCAAGAAGGTGAAATGTCAAAAGCTTTAGTCTCTCTAACACCAGAAGCTGCATCTTTACCAACTCCCAAGCTTAAGAACGTGAGCCGACTGCGAACTGAGCACCAAGTGTAAGTAGGAGCTTTCATCTCTCCAGTAATTCAAGAAATATCTAGCATGCAAGATTTTGGTATCACTAGGATAAAATGGATTTTTAAGTAAGCAATGGAAAATGAAAGATAGAAACATGGCCGGGTAAGGTACCCAATAAAAATCATGCATCGTGCTGTCAAAAACTATATTGATTGTGCATCCAAAAAACCTATCATCTTCCAAAATGAAGGAAAACATTTGGAACAAAAGCCCGACAACTTTCTACAGAATGATGATTGTCATAAATATAATCACATAAAGCCAAACATCTTATATGCTACTGATTCTTGTTCTTCACAATGCAGCTATGAACTTCCTGATACGCACCCTCTTCTAGAAATGGTCAGTAATATCTATATATCTATCTACTAACAATGTTTAACAACCCCTTCTTTGGGTTTTTATGAGTCCAATAAGTACCCATCCCAAATTTAATATCTGCCTTTGCTTAATACAGTTGCATATGGATAAGCGAGAACCTGACGATCCGTGCAATTACCTTCTGGCTATTTGGACTCCAGGTATGCAGACAACAATAAAAACCAACTAACGAAATAATTCTTAAATCTGGTTATCCAATTTCCCTCTTTCACCCCCAAGTTCTCAATCCTCTTTCGAGAGTTTAGTCTAGAACAATCTTCCAAAGTGGATGGCATAGCCTTATGAAACTCGACAGTCCCCGATGTCACAGTGACTACTATTATCATTTGAACCACGAATAAAAACTGGTTTAAGATCAACAACTAGAGACATGCATAGAGCATCTCTATGCTTCTCGGGTGGGGTACTGCCCACAGTTAATACATATACTCTTTTTCTATATTTTTACTAGGCAATTCCACTAAATGCCTTGATGATCATACCAGGTGAAACTCCAAATTCCATTCAACCACCAGAGAAAAGGTGTAGTTCTCAAGAACTTGGCAAATTGTGTGACGATATGGAATGTTTCTTATGCAACAGTGCACGGGAAGCAAATTCACAAACGGTCCGAGGGACTCTCTTGGTAAGAATATGCTAAACGACACTAGTATGAAAACCATGAATAACTGATAAAGCTATACAAAAGAACTAAATACTTGTCACACCAATAGAAGTAAAGACAACAATGATGAGTGGTTACTTGTTCTGATCATGAACAGATACCATGCCGTACAGCAATGAGAGGGAGCTTTCCACTTAACGGAACCTACTTTCAAGTTAATGAGGTGAGATACAGTTTCATTCAGCTCAAGGTCTTTCACATCCTTAAGGCATCTGTTTCACGTTCAGGTGATATTGATAACAAATCCTGTCCAATGTAGGTATTTGCTGACCATGATTCGAGCATTAATCCAATTGATGTTCCAAGGGCTTGGTTGTGGAAGCTATACAGGAGAACCGTGTACTTCGGAACCTCGATACCAACAATATTTAAAGGTATAGATTGTGAAATATTATGCTTTGATCTGTTTTTAAATGTGTAACAATAAAACTCAAAATACTCTTCTTCTGGCCAGGGTTATCGACACCAGAAATTCAGCACTGCTTCTGGAGAGGTATGAGAAAATGTCACTTACGCATTCTATGTGATCCTAGCAGTCTTCAAATGGTTATATGTATGCACAAAGTGGCCATTAGGGTATTGTTGTTGAATTATACACCCATTCAAAACCTTATACTTGTAGGAAAGAAACATTAGGCCTACTTCCCTTCAACATTCTAACACCCATCGAAAACCTTATACTTGTAAGAAAGGGACATAAGATCTACTTCCCTTGGAATGTTGCAATTCTAACATCTTTACCCAAGGAGCTAAGGATATTGTAATATCTTCCTCCTGACAACTACCTAAGACACTTCATTAACGTTCTGTTTGTTAGCACCAAGAATGTACTAAGACAAGCATGAACAGGATTATTTTGTACCTTACATAAAACTAACTGCTTCTTAGTAGATTACACTTTCGTAATTTAAAAGGACAAATGATGAACTTGCCCAAGAAAGGGATCTACGGATACAAAGACTACGTTTACAACAAACTGGAACGTAAAGCATCTTATGGCTAAACTATAGCAAAATCTGTTTTATTTCACTTTTCTATTTGACTTAATCTTGTGGCCTCTAGGCAATTTCATAGCAATCTCTGTTTGTTCAAAAGTGCTGGTGTTTTTGTAGGATTTGTCTGCGTGAGGGGATTTGACCAAAAGACGCGGGCACCGCGTCCATTAATGGCACGACTGCACTTCCCAGCCAGCAAGTTGGTCAGAACAAAAGATAAGAGAGAGGAGTAGCCACCCAGAAGTCTCAAAGCAAGTCTATAGAGCAGCACATAGCCCACATTGAGCCACCCAGAAGTTTCAAAGCAAGTCTATAGAGCTGCACATACCCCGCATTGAGTGGCAAAGCATTCAAAAGTTGTAAATTGGCTCGTGTAGTAAAGAGTCGAGGTCTAGTTTAGTTGTTTGCTCAATTGACTCAGAGGGCATTTAGCCATTTGTGTAAGAACGGCCAGCATAACCGAACAATACCATGTGGCTTTATACACTAGCTAGTTTCTTGAGCAAATTTAGTTCAAGGTTGTGAGCTTAGTAGCCAAAGATAGATTAAAGATAGTTAAAGCTGGTGCAAAGTCTTCCAATAGTTTTTTTTTCTTTGTGAGCAACAAAGGACACTCTGAACACACTAAACATACTAAAAAATGGAGGATAATATGTCCACTAAAATACCAAATCCAGCCAAGTAGCAAACACGAATAAACTGTTCAAACAACAAAATCCATCCCCCCAAATCAAAATAAATATCAAAAAATGGAAACTCTTTCAACTCTGTAGGGACAGAAGACCTAAATCTGATTTTATCTAACAGAACGTCCAACCCATCCCCCTCATAACGAGCAGAAATCCTTCTATTTCTTTCTAATCACAGTACCCAAAACGTGACCAATACTCCACACCTCAATAGGACTTTCAACCTTTGTCCCGCCGCCAATGCTTTTCAGCAAATACTACAGTACGGGAAAATAAAGAATAAAGGTGATGAGCACCTTCAGCTTCGCTCCTACATATCATACACCAATGGCAAGAAAGAAAAACATATATCTACCCAACGAGAGCAATATTTCACGAAAGAACCTGAAACCCGAACCGTGGGAGGAGCTGTAGCCTTCCAAACCACATAAAATCGATGGGAAAAAAGGACTAGAGCTTTCAGCACCTTCTATAGAACCAGGTGTAATCAAAATGACATTTTCTAATGATGAAAGTGTACGAAGTTGAGGTTCCAATCATAAACCAATTAACATTGGAGAGATCCAACTCCTTATAAGCTCTTGCACGATTTCTTAACTTTCTGCTGTAGCACAATTCTTGGCATCCTCACAGAAAGCTCCGGCACTTGCGAGTCATTTAGATTTCTACAGAACCCAAAACCTAAGCAATTTGGGGAAGAGTTTACTAATACTCACATTCCTCCCAAAACCTCATTCTTTAGCCTTTTGTCTCCAAATTATTTCTTCTCTGAACACTACTAACTCCTAAAAATTTAATCTTAATTTTGCCTTCTTACTTCCCCCTTCTTCATTCAAACAGTTTTTTTCTTCTAACAAATTCATCCCCTCAATTCTCCTTGCACTCCATTTTCGTCTTCTTACGTCAAAAACCTCATTCAAATCCCTGCGAACCTTGTTCTTCTCTATTTCCCCACCACTGGAGAATTCCTGATGCTTTAAATTTCTCCTAGCTTAAAAAATGCCTCAAATTTTCAATTCGAGAAGTTTCAGATCTATGAAACATTTCCTAAACTTCTGATGCTTAAAAATTACTCCTAGATTGAAATTTCCTCGAGTTTTAAAATGGAGAAGCTTCAGATCTATGATTTTTTTTTTCTCGAGCTTATTCAGACAAACAGGCTATGTATTACTACCGGACTCAAGTTCCGAATCTTCAACAGAGCGATCAACGGTGACATCTTCGAAATCGATACAATCGAACATGAGCAAGCAAGTTTCAAATCGCTAAAGATGCATAGAAAGAAAAATGAAATCGAATGCAATTAAAGAGAAAGAAAATCAACTACGATAAATCGAATCGAAGCGTACCTTTGGATTTGAATCTACTTGTGAGCGTGAGAGGTGGATGGTAGATTCGAACACTAAATAGCTCTCTCTCTCTCTAACGCTGATTAAGATGCAGATGCAGAAAGTATGAAATCGAATGTGATTGCAGAGAAAGGAAATCGACTATGACAGTATCGAATCGAAGCATACCTTCGGATTTGTATCTGCTTGCGAGCCGCGAAGAGATGGATCGTGGATTTGAAGACTGAAGAGCTTTCTCCCTCTCCCTCTCCCTCTTCAGTCGCAGATACGAAGGGGTGGGGGGAAGAGAAACGCTCATTTGCCGCCTTACCGCCATTTTCCTTTTCGGTTTCCCTCCCAAATTTCTCATCTTTCTTTCCTTTTGTGGTTTTAAAGTGAGACGAGGTACGTGGCGAGCTATGGTCTGTTGTAGATTTACTCGATTGAGATGTGTAACGCTCGCCCATGCCCATTTCATCGATTATTTAATTTAGTAAATATTTATTAATTTTATTTTTTACTATAATATTATGTTTATGTTCTTTAAATCTTGATAGAAAATTGTTATTTCAGAGAGAATCGAATTTTAGATCTGTTATATTTAATTCAGTATTATAACATAAGTGAATTGGTAATATCACATTACGTTATGTATTAAAACAAAATATTTAGGAGAATATTTGAATTGTATAGAGAATTTCAATTTTCCTTCGGTTAGTTATTTTATTTTCTGATAATTATACAATAATTTCTCATAAACGAATTCTCACTTAAGCATAGCCGAATTGTCTAGAGCGTATTTATGTGTGTCTTATATATATTCAAGTTTAAATATTTACTCTTAATTTAAATTATTTTAAAGTATAATAAAAAAAACTTCTAACCACTTTCAACTTATACGAAAGAGTTGTGCTTGTTAACTACACTATTGTACATTGGATCATCAACAATGATTAATCCTAAAAATGTTGATTTTGTTGTAGGTATAATTTACTGAACAATTATGGAGGCCTTAGAGAAATGGGTGCGGCAATAGGTAGAGAGAAAGAAAGAGATGTGTAATTGTGGGTGTGTGTGTTATTCCACCACATTGTGCCTTTATTTATAATAGTAATGAAGGTTAATTTCTTACCCTTTAGGATTACAACATTTAATAGGTAATCAACTCCTAATAGGAATATAAGATACATTCCCATATCTACTAGGATTTACAAAATCACATTCCTATTCTAATAGGACTGCAACACTCCCCCTTAAGTGTGTAAATACTCAAGTAAATGGCGCATCAGGTCTTCAGTGATGAAGCAAGTATAGTTAATGAAGTCGTCGACACAATGAGCAAATGCAAGTCTCATATCAACGGAAGAATGCATAAAAAAAAAAAAAAAAAGTAAAACTCACAAAACCTCGCTATGCTAAAACCCAAGATGGGAAAAACTCGGAGTTTAAGGAGAAACGTGAGAAGTTGCATTAAGTCAAAACTATACATCTTTTGAACGCAAGTAGAAAAGCTCTCAAGGGTATGATTAGCCCATGATGGGTGCCTCGTTAAAACCTAGTTAGGTAGCAAAAACTCAGTAGGAAAAATGCTCCTAATCATAGGAAAAAGAAGTACATTAAGATCAAGTGAGTATACTTCTGGATACTCCCCCTGAGTTTGACATAACTTCCATTTAGCTCATCCAAACTAGTATACTGGACCAAGAACTTCAAGTATCGGGAGTAATTCGGATTAATCTCATGAGATGGAAATGATTTGAGATATCGATCAAGTTTAGATTCATTGTTGTGCCGTGTCTTCCTCTTCCAGGGAAGTGAATCCTACGAACCGAATGATCTGTCGTGCTCTAGGCCAAGACATATTGATTAGCTATCCGTCGATGTACCGGACCGTCCAACAGGGGCGGCACATCCTCCAGGGATGTTGACTCGACGTCCGTTAAGTATGTCAATCCTTGCAGGCATGTTTGCAGCTGGTATATGATCTCATCACTTTAGCTAGATTAGAGGAATGCGTATGGAGCAACATTCTGAAACTAGAATTCATCGCACTTGCTTATCACACTTGTGCGGAATAAGGATCGAGATGAGACATAATGGGCAATGTCCACACAACTTCGCGCCGTTCTACAAGAACATTGACATTTTTATCTCCCCCTAATTGCAGGAAGACTGTCTCATTAAAGTGACAACCCGCAAATGAGCGATAAAAAGATCGCATGCAAGGGCTCTAAGAGAGCTAGTGTGAATGAGAATCATGATCGACAAAAGATACGAGGATCCATGGTGGTACGTTGCAGCGGCACAACTGGGCACATGGAATGCACACCCAAATAAGTAAATATGAAAATCGTCAGGTTCGTACACAGTAAGCAGCTATAACGTCATATAGGTTGGGTGTCAATGAGCCTCAAGGCGGACCAACATAACTGCGTACAAAGATTGCATAGCCCTAGGCAAAAACTGAAAATTGGGTACGTTTACCAAAATTCGGGCGATCATATAAATTGTGCTTTATGATCACTAGGCGAGGCTATTTGGGATGAACATGGGAATAAGATGTTCAATTATAAACCCAAAAGGACATGCAATACTTTATCGAAAATCGTCGATATAAACTCTCCGGCATTATCCAGTCTCTCAGACCTTATAGGATAAGTATGGTGGTGAACCCTTAATCGGCCAAGAGGTTTAGCAGTAATGTGTGTGGACAAACATGTGACCAGTTTGTCGATTCATCAACCAAAACCATAAGTATTTATATGGTCCGCATTTTGGTTGGATTAGTCCACATATATTCCTTTGAATCCATTGCGAAAAGAGAGTCATTTTGTATCTTTGCGATGAATGATATAGAAAATCAATTTCCCTAATGAGCAGGCTTGGCAAAGTGTGCTTGTAGGCACAAGATCCTCACTTCGGGTAAGGAGATGCGTCGTAGGATCATTGTTCGACCTAAGTGTCCCAAAAGGTCGTGCCAAAGCAAGTAAACTGCTCAATCACCAGGCTCTAGGTCGGCCACATGTGGTGTATTCCCAGTGGGGAGACAGCCCATTGACCCCAAATCAAAGCTTCAGGCTCATTTTTGGAGGTGATGCAAAGATATTTCACTCTATTTTCTTTAGTGGTTTCATTGATGATCATTGTCATCTCAAATATCCTTAAAAACTCAACGTCAGGGAGAATTTAAGGTCCCTTAAATGGTGATTCAGTACCATTCATACAACAAGGAGCATGCCAAATGCTCTTAATCAGGTTGGATAGACCTGAAGTTGTTGTTAGAGATGTGATTTAGGTGTAAAGTTAGTGTGCGTATTACGCATTCATCCAGACAACTAACTTTCCCACATTCCTACCTAATCACGTGTTTAATTGAATCGGTCACATGTATTACGAAACATGATTCAATTAACTCATATTCGAGGACAATATCAACAAGATTATCCATAAGTAAAACATACACCAAACTTGAATCCAAGAACATGGAAGAATGTTCACAAAGTTAATGGTTTACTAAGGGGATTTGACCAATAAAGTCATCCATGTCAAAATTCTGTTTTTTCCAACGATGTTCGGTGGAGCAAAATTAATCTCACATATTGACTACTAGAACGGTACTCTTCAATAACATTGGTAGGGGCGCGAATAAGCTCATAACCAATGATCTATTCCATCGAGACGGAAGTAGATTTTGCAGGGTTGAGGTTCTAGAACAACATCCCTTATTCTTGAAGTTTTATGTCTTAGGTGCTAAGGATCACGCTTCAGGCATGATGCCACACCTTGGCAGACCCTGATTCTACCATATGTTTGTGGTAGTAATCATATCCGAGAATTTGGTAAACTTTCGTTATCTACACTGTTGCTTCAGGGGTGAGTTAGAAACATGGAATGACGAGAAAAAATATTCTCCAGTCAAAATTCGATCGGATTTATAAACTTCAGAATTGTACTCATTCATAGACGTAATCATGGTGTGTTTCAGGCAATATCTTTCATGATTAGACGGTCCGTAGAAGTGAGCCAAAGAGCTATGGAATCCTCGTTTGGGAGGTATTTTCATTTGTATTGCTTCGGGCATAAGTCTTCAAATGAAGATCATGGCAGAGGCTTATTCAACTCTTCCTCGTCATTGTTGGCTTCAATGGTTTCTCAGCTTCTTGATAGTCAAGTGGAGATTCACGTCTTATACCCCACATGAAGTGGTTTCTATAAGAAACGCCCAAATAAGGAAAATCGAACTTGTGATGGCCGACAATCCATTGAATTTGAGGGAACAAGATTGTGATTAGCGCTATGGGAATGAATCATCCATAAGCCTCAAAGTTAGAACATTCGGGTTCTAAGACATAGTTTTCATGAAAAATGTCGGGTTTTCATGGGTGTATTGTTTTATGAAAACTTTGGGTTTCAAAGGCACTAAATTTGAAACTACAGGTTCAATTTAGTTTATGAACGTTTAGTTCATAAAAGAAAGGTTCCTGCAAGAACACAGAATGCAATAAACAACTAAGTGTAGTGGATTTGACGTTCTTGGGGAACTCAAGTGTGAGAGCTTTGTTACTACAAAAGTATGTCACAGTTCAAAGAAGAGAAATAAAATATTGAATTGTTAATGTCCAAAAATGATCTTCAGGTCAATAATTTTGGATTAATTATCAGATTAATGGACTACATGTCACTTTTAATTAATTCAATAGATCGGGACCGTTCGGGGTTGATCATAGAAGCAAAAATAATTATAACATGCGGGTTAAATTATTTAGAATGCCAAAAATTAGCATTAAATTCGAAAAACATAGCCCAAAAGGGTTTGGACATGGGTGCTGTGACTAGGGCAAAACCCTATTGGGTTTATCGGGCTCGGGTAGCTGCTAGAAGCAGCCTAATCTATGGCTGCAGGCCACGGGTCCGATTTGGGAAGCCCAGCCATGAAGGTTAAGGGGTTGGGTCGGGTTAGACACACGGGGCAAACCCAAAGGCTTGCGGGTGAGCACGTGGAAACCCCCACAAAGCTGGGTTTTGATTTGGGCCCCAGGGGTGAGCCCAGCCGCATAGGCTGGCTGATTGGAAACGCGGGCCTTGGCTAAGCCCAGCAGCACAACTGCTCGCATGGGCTGAGACAGGGGACCAGCTCGGCATGGCTTCAGGCATGCAGGTTTGGGCTCAGGTTTGGACCTGGGGCTTCAGGCCCGTGGAGCAAGCAACTTAGGCCGAGGCCTAGTTGGGTCCGAGAAAGATGGCAAACCCAGAGGGCTATGCAAGGTCCAAAGGCATTAAGACGCCGTCCCAAGGTCTGCCATACAGTGGTGCCGCAAAAAAAAAAAACCCAATTTTGTTTTGTTTTTCAAATCTAGGGTTTAAAAACCCTAATTGCTTCTAAATTATTTTCAATTCTGACTCATAAATTCCACATAGTATAATTGCGTAATGCATGAACAAATATATATATATCAGAAGGTAAATATAAACATTAGGGGGTTCATGCATCATGGGGAATGTTTTCATGCTTCATGGTCGTTTCAAATATCTTACTTTATTTTAAGCGTACCTGATTGGCAGAAAAACAATAAAAGCCTTTGAATTTGTAGAAGTTTCTTCTCGGAAAACCGGAATTGCATCTCCAATGCGTTGCATCACGTTCAACACAGAAAAATTAAATTGAATCAATAGCATGTAGATTAATTCAATAAAATAATAAATTAATCATAAAAAAATGATTAAAACGTAATATTCCCCAGATTGAAGATCAAATTCTCTTTAGCGTAGCATTAAGAGCATGTTGGTAACGTGTTGTAGACATAATTTACTGAACAATTATGGAGGCCTTAGAGAGAGGGGTGCGACAATAGGTAGAGAGAAAGAAAGAGATGTGTAATTGTGGGTGTGTGTTATTCCACCACATTGTGCCTTTCTTTATAGTAGCAAGGAAGGTTAATTCGTTACCCTTTAGGATTACAACATTTAATAGGTAATGAACTCCTAATAGGAATATAAGATACATTCCCATATCTACTAGGATTTACACAATCACATTCCTATTCTAATGGGCTGCAACAGATTTCAAATATAAATGGAATTATCAGAATTCAATGAACGTCTATTCTTAAAAAAAAACACTATTTAAGGATGATAATTAATGTGCGAGAGATATTATCACCAATAAAACGTACTGACATGTTATTGATATATATATATTTTTAAAGGGACATTATTGGTGATGAACCACTGTTATCCACTTCTTATGAGCCCAAGGAGGCTAGTTAGGAATTCACTCTACCCGTGACCACGATCAACTTTGATGTTTCACCAAACTCTCATTCTCATAAATGATTTGTGCCACTTTGAAAAAACATCGTGAACTTGTCATAATTTTATATTATAATATTTAAATTAGTATCACCAATCACAAAATATTACTACCACGCCGAAGAATATGAATGCTTAAATACAATAAATGTAGTGAGTGGTGGATTACACTAATGGTTAGGATTTTCTTCTTCAACTTACTAAATTTTCGAGTTCAAAATCTCCTCCCTCACTTTAGTATTGATTAGTATATAAACAAAATATATAATAAATATAAAAAGAATTGCATTAGATTGTGGAAATATTTTGACGTGAAAGTTGCAAGTGGCCATCGACCTGATATATTTTTTAGTCACAATCGTCCCCGCAATCAAGTTGAGGCAGCTTAAACCGCTATTTGATTTGCAATTGGTTGATCAACGTTCACCTTGGACGCAATACATAGTACCGGTTGTGCGATTCCAGGGTGTCCTTCGCTAGATTGAGCTATCTGCAAGGTGGCAAGGGACTTCACCGCTCTCACATGGGTCACATTGTATCATGTACTTACTTATTTAGATTATACTCCAAGTCCACTTATTATAACATTGGATTAGCAACACAAATTTTACGGTGTTATTATCACACTAAAGAATAAGAACGCTTTGAAGGGAAATAACATAATGAGTTACATTAAATCATGCAAATATTTGGAGATAAAAGAAGAAACGGCTGCATTGGTCTCGTATCCTACGTTGTTGTTGTTTCTAGCAACCAAAGCCTTTATTTCACATCTTTCTTTTCTAATATTTGTTGGGACGCTCGCAATGATCTTGGACCCGATTCATTGGAATACTTAAGTACCGCCACTATTAGCTCTGCACTTGGCTACTCAGCGCCTACTGTAGACACGATACATGGTACCAAGTTGTGCGGTTCCAAGTGTCGTCGTTCGATTAAGATATTCAACTGCCTTTTATCTAGTTTTAACTAATGGAATCATTGAAAAAAACCTAATTAGGTGATTAACAAATACCAAGCAAAGAATTGACTTAAAAATCCATAATAACAAAAGAAACTGCCAAAATAAAAAGAGGAAAATGTTATTCACACTCATTTTTACTTCTCACATATCTTTGTTAATTTTTTGCCATTGATCTTCTTCAATTCATTTGATCCGACTGTCAAAATTTGAGAGAGATGTGCGAGATGTAAAAATAAGTGCATGAGAAGTAAAAATGTGTGTATAGATAACACAACCCTATAAAGAATAAAAACGCTTAAAAGGGGAATAATGTGAAGAATTAAATTAAATCATGCAAATATTTGGAGATAAAAAAAAACAGATAGCCACATTGGCCTAGTAACCTAGCTGTTGTCATTTATAGAAACCAAGCCTTTACTATCACGTCCTTATTTTCTAAGATTTGTCGGGAAGCTCGCAATGATCTTGGACCCGATTCATTGGAATACTTAAGCACCGCCATTCTTTGCTCTGCACGTGGCTACTCAACGTCTGTCGTAGACACAATACTTATTACCAAATTGTGCGGTTCCAAGTGTCATCGCTCGATTGGGATATGCAGTGTGGCGAGGACTTTGACCGCCTTTTATCGAGTTTTAACTAATTGAATCATAACCTAATTGGTTCATTAAGAAACACCAAACAAAGAATTAAAAAAAAAACCCATAACAATAAAAGAAATTGTCAAAATAAAAAAGGAAAGTGCTATTCACACATACATTTTTATTTCTTACACACTCTTATTAATTTTTGTTATTAATATTTTTCAATTCATTTAATCAAACTGCTGAAAAATGAAAAAGATATGTAAGAAATACAAATAAATGTATAGATAACACTATCATATAAAGAAACAAGGTGCAGTGAATTGAACCCCACCTTTCTAAATTCTCATGTACCAAAATTAAAAATAATGCATGTATCTCAACATAAAAAAGTTGATAACCTAATTGTCCTAACAAAACCCAATAATTAATTACCCCAAAACCCAATTAAAGTATTAAACAGTCCTAAATCCTAATCACGGACAAAAAGAGAGAAAATTCTTCGAGCCAGCGTGTGAAGGAAAAAAAAAACTTTTAATTAAATTAGAAGAAAAAGAAAAGTTAAAAAATTAAATTAAAGAATAATTACGCTTACACCACCGAATGAAACACCACCGCTTTCGCTTTTTCTCTCTCCGACAGCGGAAATTCTAGAGAGAGAAACTCAGACCTTCTCTGTGGAGTCCTCTGAGTCCTCAAACCTTCATTTTTTTCAAAGATGGCGGGTTTAAGAATTTCTAGGGTTTTGTGACGAACCGATTAGTCCCAAATCTCGATGGAAATGCCCGGAAGGAGATCCAACTACACGCTTCTGAGCCAAGTTCCCGACGACCAAGCGGCGGCGTTTTATGAGACGGAGAGCAAGAACAACAAGGGGAAAGGCGACAGAGGGTTCGATTGGGAAACCGGAGCCGATTTCCGGGCGAATCAGCAAGCGAATCGGGCCGGGAACCCGTACTCGTCGGCCGGGTTGCAGAGGCAGTCGAGCGGCAGCAGCTTTGCCGAGAGCTCGATTTCCGGCGAGTACTACCCTCCGACCCTATCCACCGCCGCGGTCAATGAGATCGACGGGTTCGGGTACGTGCCGG
>JADOBS010303111.1:0-16683 GCA_015708375.1 Cydonia oblonga
ACCACTTTCAGGTATTTGACCTGTGAACTCAATTTTGTACTAGAAATTTGATTGGAAACGTGTTTTTTTATTATTTATTTTGGGGCATAATTTTTATGTTGTTTTGGGGTTCAGTCCTTCTGGGAAGCTTGTTCAGATTGAGCATGCGCTAACGGCAGTTGGGTCTGGCCAGACGTCGTTAGGGATTAAAGGTACGCAAACTGTTATGCCTTCTCTAGGTTTTTATTTTGGGATACGTTTGAATTTACACATTCTAGTGTTCATCTCGAATAAGAAAGTAGACAGATTCAATTGGTCAGGAAAAAGGATGAACAATATGTTCATTGATGTTTGAAACTGGTGTGAAAGAGTTAAAGGGTATTACATGTTAACTATATTAGTTCGGTGGTTGCCTCAAATGTTTAGAATTGCTGTCCTTGTTGGTAAGAATGAAAAATTATTTCCTGTTAAGGAATGAGTTTCCAACACCTCATATGGAACTGAGTTCTTAGTGATACACGATAAATGAAATTGGATGGAAGCTGAGTTTAGTTTCTATGGGTAGGGGAAGAAAATGGGTGTAGTTGAAACCAGTGCATTCGGGAGAGAGAAATAAAAGAAGCTAAGAGTTAGACATGGTAGAGTTTAGTGCTTAGGTTTTTTAATTTATAGTTTTGTTACTGATGGGAAGAGGCTTTGTCTTTTTGGCCGTTTGGTGCGGTGGGCTATGTGTCACGAATTTGGGGACAAGGGTTTTTGCAGCTGAAGGTTTTAAATATCGATTTTACTAAAACATAGATAGTTCAATTATATTGCATTTTTTCTTCAATGGTGTACCGAGTAGTACGAAAAATGAATGATTGAGATTGAAAGTAGAAAATTTGAAATATAACATCTTTTTGGTTCAAATTATTGTGATCACCCTCGTGATATACCAACTATGATAGCAACATGCCTATCATATGCAAGATTGGGCTTCATGCTTACGTTGGTAATTTTAATGGACATAGAATGAAAGATCTTATGCCAGCATTGGAGTCATTAGTTATATAAAAAGAACATTGTTCTTACTGCTATAGTGCTAAACATAAATACCATCTGTTGCTTAAATTTGTAATCTTTAACTTTCTGAAAAGTTTTCGGATCTTTTTTCGTTTTGATTCAGCTTATTGATTTGGTTTTTACGCCAGCTAAGTTTGGAAATCTATCATACAGTTAGTGTTAATGATTTTGTTATTTAGAAAAATCTATCTGGTTGTTGTAGCTGCTAATGGAGTTGTCATAGCAACAGAGAAGAAACTGCCATCTATCTTAGTTGATGAAGCATCTGTAAGTGATTACGCTACTCTTTTTGATAGAATGCAGTTCATCAGTTTTGTACTCTTTTTGCACTGATATATAGCTTGTGTATCTCATCAACTATCTTATTTAAGAAATTGAGTTTGTTTTCTTTCCACCTCTATGGCATGTTCTCTTAGATAATCACGTGGTATACTTCCGATTTCTTGTAACCTTTCAAGTTTTTGGGTTACAGGTTCAGAAAATTCAGTTATTGACGCCAAACATTGGAGTTGTTTACAGGTTTGTCTGTGCTATATGCTTGAGTTTTTCAAGTTGAGGTTTCACATTACTAGTTTGATATTACTGTCATGTTGTTGCTGCTATAATGCTTCAATAATCTCTGATCCATGGAAAGTCTTAGCTATGATAAAAATAACTGCAATTTACTGTTCCTTCATGCAGTGGCATGGGTCCAGATTTCAGAGTTTTGGTTCGGAAAAGTAGGAAACAGGCAGAGCAATATCATCAGTTGTATAAAGTATAACTCAAATTCTGTCCTTTTCATCTCTTGTAACCTTTATTTTTACCCGTAGTATTGATATTGTTCCTTGAGCATATGCTAAGTATTGGAATTTCAGTTTACATTCCTTAGAAGCTATGAAGCATGGATACGGATACGAATACGGCGATACAATATGACACAACACGGTGATACGGAAAATCTCTAAAAATTAAGATACGATATGCTATGGATATGGCAAATAAAAATGTAAATAACAACAAAAATATACATTTTAAAACATAATTCATCATTCAAATTCAAGTATATTTGAGTTGTTAGAGAAGAAACGTTCGAAATCAAATCCTCTTTATACAGTAAAAGAAGTGTGAGAGTCGTATTAATGATTTTAATTAGATGGAAGCTTTTTGTATTTAGCAACTTTCAATTATAGATGTCTCTTATTAATTTACTCTTCCTCATTACTTTTTTTGAAAGTGTAAATGTATCCTAAAAGATAGATTAGGATACACGTATCCATCATGTCAAATTCATGTCCATCAACCAGGATACGTGTCGGACGAGTATCCGAGAGTATCAGGCAAGTATCGTATCCGATCAAGTATCGGATACGGGATACAGGACCAAACAGAAGTATCCGTGCATCATAGCTTAGAAGAATCCATTTAAATCTATATTCTCTTCAATGTGCACCACACCATTGAAGCATTTTTTTGTTTGGTAATTTTTTTGTTTTTTGAGCTTCTAAACATAGTGTATGAATTTGTTTTGGTCATGGGATGGGGCTTTAAATGGATTGAAGTCTTAGTATTTTGGGACTACGACTAACTAGTATCTTTTTCTTAAGTGATATCTCCCTTCCCAATTTGTGATAACGAGTCTCAACTTGAAACAAGTTGATTTATTGCTTTCCTTAGTCACTCAGTCAATTACTGTAATTTGTCTTAGTCACTCAGTCAATTACTGTAATTTGTCTATTTTGAACGTAACTTACAGTGTGATTTGGTGGGTATTTATAGGAACCCATCCCTGTCACACAACTAGTGAGAGAAGTTGCTGCTGTTATGCAGGAGTTCACACAGTCGGGGTAATCATCTTTCTTCTCACAACCTAGTTTACCATCTTAAGATTCTTAACTATGTTCTTGCTCATATTTAATCATCTGTATTGGTTGGAACTTCGAAGAAATTGAAAGGTTTTAATGCTTGAGTTGCTTATGTATTAAAATGCGTTAAGGGAAGTTTAGTATCATTTGATCATTTGAAAATTTTTAGTATTGTAAATGATTTATCGTTGAAAATATGACTGGGGAACTTAAAACTTGAAAGATTTTGATCTTGATAACTTAAGCTTGAGTATTGTAATTTTATGCTTAGACTTCGTACACAAGCAAATGCATGTTTTGTGTTTTCAACTTGAGTCTGCCACTAACTTTAGGTGCTTTCCCACCGTAGAAACTCTGATTTGACTTTGTCATCTTTCTAGTGGTGTAAGGCCTTTCGGAGTTTCACTGCTGGTTGCCGGCTTTGATGACAAAGGTCCACAACTATTTCAGGTATGTGTATTCTGTCCTCTCTTAGTGTAAACGTATGGTGCACAAGTGTGCTTGAGTCTTTGAGTACAAACTATAGAGGTCCAAGGAGCACAATCCTTTTTTTCTTTTGGTGTTCCCTTTTCTTCTAAAAATTAGCATGCTCTCGTATTTCAATATTTCTCATAGCCATCGGTTTTTATGCTCTTGTGTTTCAATATTTCTCTTAGCCATCGGTTTTTTCTTTCTTGATTTCTCATCTTGTGACATTTGAATGTACTCAATCATAATTCCTTTACCAAAATTGTCTGTTTCCAGTACTAAATTTGCAGTTGAAACATTTTTGCTTTTAAAACATTGCACTTCGACCTCCTCTCATCATGTAAGTGAGATATGGCAACATCATTTGATTTACAACGAAATATGTGAACTTTAAATTTAGGGTAGTGCATGTAACATGCGCATTTCTTCCTTTGTATATGAAATGCCCCTTTTATGCTGGCAGGCTATGTCATTGAATCTCTTCAACCTAGCTAAGTAGCAATTAATGTCGCAATCTAGTTGTCTGAAAAAGTCGTAATTTAGTTGGCAAAACATACACACGCATACCAACCACAACCTTTTAAAGATTTGGTAGGTATTTATTTTTCCGATATCTATTTTCCATTGGATTTCTGCATGACTGATTTTTGTTATGCTGTAGGTGGACCCATCAGGTTCTTACTTTTCTTGGAAAGCTTCTGCCATGGGGAAAAATGTTTCTAATGCAAAAACATTCCTTGAGAAAAGGCACGTTATGATCAACAATTATAGAAACTGTTTTCTAATTTATGTTCCTTTTGTCTAAATTTGTAAACTAAAGCAATAACCACACGGTGCTTAACATCTCATAATTGCATTGTACACTTAATTATGAATCAAGTTGGAGGCTTAACGAAATTTGGGAACTCAATGGTCATTGATCCGCAAGAGCAGTCTTCATTCTATTTTATTTATCTCAGTAATTATTGACGGCCTATATTGGATGTCTAGTCAGGAGCATGCCCTCGTCACTTCTTTTAACCCTTTAATTGCATTTTATTTCTTTATCCCGGCCTTGAGTTTTATGTTTGCTTTGAATTTAGCTTACGATTCATGTGACTATTTCTTGTAGGTACACCGAGGACATGGAACTTGATGATGCTGTCCACACCGCAATATTGACCCTGAAAGAAGGGTATGCACTTTATCCTTGGGTTTTTTATTTTAATTTTAATCTTCCTAAATGAAACAAATTCAGACCTGAATTTATGCATATATCAAGTACAGCTGTACACTGTTCTACTATAAGATATAAGTTAGCTCTTTCGTGACATTTCTTTCTGCGTTTGGTTTTAGGTTTGAAGGACAAATCTCTGGGAAAAACATTGAGATTGGCATAATTGGTGCTGACAAAAAATTCAGGCAAGTTTCCGTCTGTTATAAATTGCCGTTACTTTGCTCATTATTTATATTCTTAGTTTGTTGTTGTAGTTCTTTCCTTTTCGTTTTTGGCTAAAATATGGCACAGATTGAGATTGAAAAATTAACTTTGAACTTAAGCAAATATGGGCTGATTTTCACCGGCTTTATTTGAATAGTAAATTGGCTTTAGTTTCAGCCGGGACGAAATTTTAATCTGGCTCACTTGTTGGCAGCATGCAAGCAGTACTAGTAGTCCAAGGATATGTAGGACCTGCATGAGTTATAACATAAGATGCAGAGTTGTTTTCATGTAAATGCACGATTGAAAACCGCATAACATAAGTTAATGCATTTCTAACCGGCAGGTTTGAAATACCAGACTGTGTAAATTGATTCACCCTTTAGTTGGGATGCTGCATTTGCTTATGAATATTTGTTGTGATTCTGTTGTTGCAGAGTACTTACACCAGCTGAAATAGAAGATTACTTGGCCGAAGTGGAGTAGATTGGGACCGAGAGAAATGGGAAGCTCAGAGCAACCAGACTTATAGAGTACTCACGCTTTCGGGAGTTTTGTGGCCCCCCGCTTTGTTGTTCGAGCAAAACATGCTTTTGGGTTTTCTTTCTTCAACTATTGTGCTTATTTTGTAAAATGCTGTTAAAACCTAATCGTTACTCTCTTCTAACGATGGTACATGCCTGTGGTTCTGCCTTTTTCTTCAATAACTGCAAGCTTCCAGTATGCATTAGCTTCACTTCTTTGATAAATTCGCCAATCCCTTGCAATTTTTGCAAGTTCAACTGACATAATTTCGAATTGCAATTCGGAACATGTCAACTTCGGGGTACAAAACTATTCGCATTCGAATTAGGTCCACAAATTAGTATTTCAACTTCTGTTCCCATAAAATTAATTGAGATTTTAGATAAGAGTAGAGAGATATGGTACAAAAGAATTCAAGTCCCAGTACACGTTGGAAGCATTGGGATTTCAAACCTATCTATTGCTTGGTGCCCAAGTAACGATGATCTCTTTAATCAGTACCGTGTTATTGAGGTTCTTATTTAGCTTCCTCACCAATAGTCAGAACAAGAACACTCGCCGTCGCTGAAATGGTGAAACCGGTAAGGATCTCTCAATATGATTTTCTGCCCGACTACTGCACTAACATGCTTGTAGACAGAATGGCAATCGCCGCAGACACGAAGGTTCTTGAAAACCTTAACTGGTGAACCTTCTGGAGTATTGATCAATGCGAAAGCAAGGGCGATTCTCTCACTGTGGTTCCAAAGATTTTGTTCCTTCTGTTCTTCATCTGTATCCTGCAGTGCGTAGCTGGTATCCGGGACATAACCTGCCTCTCTGATCATCTTCATGAGCTCTCCCAACTTGGCATAAATTTGCTGTGTCTGTGGATGGGACTGCTCTCCCATCCCAAATTTACTCACCTCGTTTTTCAACTTGACCCAACTGCACGCAGGCTTCTTCGTTATGTTTCTCGATCCCATCTGCCTCCTTACGTTCTCTACTTCCTCCCATCTACCAGCAGTTGCACATACATTTGAGAAAAGAACATAAGCTGAATCGTCCGATGGATCTAGCTCTAGGAGATGTTCTGCAGCTTTCCTCGCTAACTCCACATTACGATGGATTTTACATGCAGCCAGCAAGCTCCGCCACACAAGGTCATTTGGAGGGACAACCATTCCTTTAATGAAATTTTCAGCTTCAGCAAGCCTTCCCGATCGTCCAAGAAGATCAATCATGCACACACAATGCTCTATTCCTGGTGGGACACCAAACTCTCTAGTCATTGCATTGTAGTATGCAAGACCATCATCCACCAGACCCCCATGACTGCAAGCAGACAGAAGTGAAACAAAGGTAACATGATCTGGTTTCACGCCCAGATTTAGCATTTCATGAAAAGCTTCCCTAGCCTTCGGGAAACACCCATGTTTGGCATAAGACGATATCAAAATGTTCCATGATAATCGTGACCTGCTGATTGGCAAGGGAAGTAATTTCAAAACATCTTCCATATTCCCGCATTTTCCATACATATCCATGGCAGCATTTGTAACGTAATCGTCCAAGTCAAAACCAAGCTTAACCACCAAGGCATGAAGTTGTTGGCCTTCCTCCAACATAGCCAGGTCCGCACTAACAGAAAGTGCCACAGAAAGGCTGAACTGATCTAAGTCCACTCCAGCTTTTCTCATCATCACTACAAGTTTCAAAGCTTCCTCTAAGCCATGATTAGCATTTGCAGATATGAGCGCATTCCATGCGATAGGGTTCTTGAAAGCTAATCCATTGAATATGGAATTACTTGAATTTAAATCACCACACTTAGCATACATTGTTATGAGGGTACTCTGCACATGCTTGTCCGAATCAAATCCTGTTAGAACTATATGCGCATGGATGGCCATTCCATGTTTGAGAAGATCGCCAGGAGTCAGAAAAGCACCAAGGACATTGATTATTGTAATGTAGTTTGCTGGAGTTCCTTCTTCTCTCATGAACTTGAAAGCTTTTATTGCCTCATTTGGTTCTTTGCTCTCAGCGTAACAACCAATGAGGGCGTTCCAAGTAACTTGATCTCGGTTGGGCATTATTTGCAGCACCTTTTCTGCTTCAACCATCATACCAAACTTGCCGTACATTGTAACCAGTGCATTGCCAATTATCAGATTGTCTTGTAGGCCTGCAAAGACTGCAAGAGCATGAAGAATCTTGCCTTCAATGAGAAATTCAGGGTTCGGGCAGGCAGATAGTGCACTTGTTAGAGTCACATAATTTACGGGTTTCCTCATCCGAAGCATTTCAGAGAAAAGTTCCAAGGCATTTTGGTACTCATCATTCTGAACATAGCATGCTAACATCGAGTTCCATGAGATTATATCCTTCTCTATCATTCTTTGGAAAACTAACTCAGCATCTTCGGACCTTCCAGCCTCCGAATACATACTTAAAAGAGTATTGCCAACACAGACATTTGACTCCAACCCAAGTTTTACAACTAAGCCATGGATTCCACAGCCCCACCTCAGTTTCTCTGAGGAACCACAGACTGTCAACAATGTCGAAAGCGTAGTGGAATTCACCTCTTTATTAACACTCCGCATACACTGAAAGTGCCTCAATGATTCTTCGCAAAGCCCATTTTGTGCATTTGCAGAAATAATAGAATTCCATGAGATTATATCATGCTCATCCATCTGATCAAAGACATAGCAGGCCTCGTCTACATTACCGCAGCTACCATACATGGATATGAGAGAGTTTGCTACAGAAACACTAGTCTCTAGTCCGAGTTTCACGACATGTCCAAGAACTTGATGACCTATTAGTTCATTCCCCAGCATCCCACAAGTACTAATGACTATAGCAAATGTGTTATCATTGCAGCACACTCCTTCATATATCATACGCTTATATATGTTTATAACTTCTTCTGAATCTCCATTATTTGAATGCCCAACAATCAAAGAAGTCCAAGTAACCACATTCTTCTCCGGCATCTTCTCAAAAATCTTTTGAGCAGAAGACACAAAACCGTAGGTGCCATAGAAGTGCAAAAGCGAAGTCCCAACAAAGACATCAGAAAACAAGCCAACTTTAACCACAAAGCCATGGACCTGCAACCCTTCACTAAACCTACAAGCAGACTTATCACACGCAGTTATCAAACTAGCAATGACAAACCCACTTGGCTTAACACCGCAGCCAATCATTTCACAGAAGAATCCAATCGATTCGGAATACAACCCCACTCGTACATAACCCGATATCATCGTGTTCCAAGAAGCTTCATTTCTCTCAGGAATATTATCAAACACATACCTTGCATAACCAATACGACCAAACTTCGAGTACATATTCACCAAAGTATTAAAACTGAACACACCAAGAGGCACAAAACCCTTCACGCACAATCCATGTAGCGCTCTTCCATTGATGTCTCTGGTGATCGCAGAGAAACCCTTTTGAGAAAAGCATGAGATTTCGGGGTTGGGGTGGTTTGAAAGGTGGAGATACTGAATGCCGCCATAGCTTGTGGGTTCTTCTGGCCATGGTGGGAGAGAGATGGGCTTTGGGTTTAGGTAGCTTCTGCGTGTAACAATGGCGGAATAGGCGGGTGGAAGTGGAAGAAGCTCAAGTTTCAGAGCTGAGAGTTTTCTGCAGCAAATAGCCAGCTCTGCTTCTTTTGCTTCTTCAGTTCTCCTTCCACTGAGGTCTGAGCATACAAATTCTTCAATAATTTCTGGGTTAAGGTAATTTCATGGTTTAACTACTGTAATTACTGGGCCTTAGGGTGAAATTGGTTAAGCCCAATGATGGATTTTGGCCCAGCTTTTGTCCAGCCCAATCTTACTTTTTCTCAAATTTTACTTTTTGTAACACACATCTTTCTTCGGGTGGTTTTATTTCCAATTTGCCATCCCTTGACACAAATCTAATGACTGACAACAAAAATAAAAACACAAATCTAATGAAGAAAAATTAGGAAGAGACTTTTTTGTCCTAATATGAAATTATAGTTGGGGTAGGGTTAGAGTTATTCACACACCTCTTTTTACCTTTCACATACCCATGTTAATTTTTGTCTATTGATTTGATCTTCAGTTCATTCGATCGGACTATAAAAAATTAAGAGGGGTGTTGCCACTTAGTACTACGGTCTAGTAACATTTCTCTTTCACTTGTAAGTGAGAGGTCTTAGGTTCGATTCTCGCCAAAAGAGAATTTTAATCACATTATTACTAACCCACTATGAGGTTTAGCCCGCCCCGTCCCTTATAGTGTAGCTAATATCGCTTGTTCAAAAAGAAAAAGAGTGCGAGAAGTAAAAATAGGTCTATACATAACACTACCCTTGTGGGTATTGTTGAGTATTGATCATTGAAGCTCGATATGAATTCTAAAATTTGCATAAATCAATGTACTATTTTGCAAATTAACGTTATTACATATTACTAAACCGATACACAGCTTTTAATTGATGACTACAAATTGCTAAAAAAGTCTAATATTCTAACATATTCAATTTTTATTTTGTTTAGTCGTTAATTTGTTTATTTGATTTGATTCAAAAATAATAAATAATAAGTGTGTAAAAATTACATTTTTTTTTTAATTTTTTTTTTGGAAACAAAAAATATCACTTCTCTTTGAATTTGAAAGATAAAAATAAAAAGTAAAATAAGGCTAAATGAATAAATTATTAGGGGTAAAATTGTAAGTAGACATAATATAATCTCCATGTTATTTGTCGGCTTAAACCCTCACGCAACGGAGGCAAATACTGACACGAGAAAAACGAAAAACCCTAACGGCCGAATCTCGTAGATTCCAACCTCTCGCGCCACACACCTACAGCTTCAGCTGATATTAATACGCTGCTGTTTCTGCTTCGAAGCACAAATCCGGCACCGAGACAGCATGGCGGCTACCGACGAAGAGAAGGAGGCGGTGACAACAACGACGAC
This sequence comes from Cydonia oblonga, assembly GCA_015708375.1. Classification (NCBI taxonomy): domain Eukaryota; kingdom Viridiplantae; phylum Streptophyta; class Magnoliopsida; order Rosales; family Rosaceae; genus Cydonia; species Cydonia oblonga. Next base: position 10,251 of record JADOBS010303111.1, read on the forward strand.
GACGACGTTTAAGAATTTGGGAATATGCGACGAATTGGTGGATGCTTGTGAGAAATTGGGCTGGACAATCCCTACCCCAATTCAAGTCGAATCCATGCCTGCCGCCCTCGAAGGTCCGGTCGCTCTCTCATTGCATTTGCTTCAGTTTTTCTTTCAATTTCCAAAATTTCAGCTTGCCTTGCATTTACAGATAGATTTTATATATATTTCTCTACTGATTGTATATATGATTTTTTGGGTATAAAGGAAAGGACTTGATCGCACTTGCACAAACGGGTTCGGGTAAAACCGGCGCATTCGCGCTTCCTATACTGCAAGAACTAATTAAGACTCCACAATCCTTTTTCGCCTGCGTTCTGTCTCCAACGAGGTCAGTTAAGCGACTTGATGATATGTTTATAGGAAGATATATGTTACTAAAAAACAAAATTTGTTGTTGTTTTGTATTGTTGAAATTCATTTGGGTGTGCTGCAGAGAGCTTGCAATTCAGATCGCCGAGCAGTTTGAAGCCTTGGGGTCCGAGATTGGCGTGAAGTGTGCAGTGGTGAGCAATTGATGTTTTTAGTTTACTAGCTTGGCATAGTCCATGTTATACATTGTATGAGCTTTGTTCTTTTGTGTATGTAGTGTCGTGGTAATTTGATGAAAATGTAAATTGTTATGTAGTTTTTAAAGGGTGAAAACTAATGAAAATATACCAGTAGCTTCTTTTGTTGTTTATTACAGTTTTGTTTCATATTTAGGACGAATGTTTTTGAACAATTTATAGTCTCGATGTGTTGGTGTTTTATGTAGACTTGTAAAGTAAAGAGACGTTATCATTTCTAATGCTATGGAAGCTAACAATGTGAAGTTGTTAATTGAAGCTTTTTATTGATTTAACTTTTCTAAACATTTTGAATGCTACTTAGTGCTTTACCTAATTGTTTTAGCTTGTTGGAGGAGTGGACATGGTGCAACAATCTATCAATCTTGCAAAGCGGCCACATGTTGTTGTAAGTTGTTATTTTACTTAACCAATAGCTTATGTAACAATTTTGTAGAAATGCCTTTGGGTTTCATGCAACTTTTTCTAAAAGAACAGGTATTCTCTTGCAGGTTGCGACACCTGGACGCCTCATGGATCATCTATCCAACACGAAAGGATTTTCTCTTCGCACATTGAAATTTTTGGTAGGAACTGATTATTTTTGTTATGTCATCTGTTCAGTTGTTTCTTTGAATAACAACTTAGAAATGGGTTCTGAGTGGTTTGGGCATATGAAATGTAGACCACTAGATGTAGTTGTTGGCAGAGGCAAGACTAGTAAAAGTAAGAACAAAAAGATCAAGAGGTCAGCCAAGACGAACATGGGATTACATAATGAAAAGATCATTGAAAAAATAATTTAGATTTAATAAGAAACATGAAATATATATTGTTTTGGTCTATCATTAGTTTGTCGTCAGTTAAATTTGTTGAACATAGAACAACGTTTCCTGTCATACATTTTTTGAGAATATTTCTTGCATCTTCTTTCCCATCCATTAGGCTAGCAACATTATCTTATATGATCATCTAGAACAATTTGTACTTGTGTGTGATATAACCTCGACTGTCCCATGACTGGGACTTGGTTAGAAATACTCTTGAGTCTCTTATATCCAATGGAGCAGGTTTTAGATGAGGCTGACAGGTTGCTTAATGAGGACTTTGAAAAGTCAATTGATGAAATTCTGAATGAAATCCCTCGTGATCGGAGGACATACTTATTCTCTGCTACTATGACTAAAAAGGTACATGTCTAACTATTTCAAATCATCTATAGAAGTGTTTGTATTGCTGCAATTGTTTTAGTTTTGTGTCATGACTTCTCTGCACATCAAGTACCATAAATCAATTTTTTAATTGGACTTGTGTCACCAGCAAATAAAAGAAATATGTGTAATTTCACCACTTTTTTGAAAAAAAGAAAAAAAAAAAGTGAATGTTAAGAAGCCTTCATATGAAGAAAAATTCTTTTATGCTGCTGTTACTGTTATATGAGGTTGCATTTTGTACTTCAAGTGTTCTTGTACTTCCTTCCTGCTTCTTAGCAGAGACTATCTGTGCTTCTCATAATATATATAGAGTACAGATTATGGAAGCAGATTCCTAATGCTTTTAGATAAAATGTTTTTGGAACCAAACCTTAGTAAAAATGCAAGTTAATTCTGCAAAAGCACTTGAAGTGCCAGCAAGAAGCACATAACTAGTGCTTTTAGCAGGAAGCACTTTCAGTCATTTAAAAGCACTTGCCAAACGAGCCCTTAGGTTTTTGGGTTGAGCTGGCCTTAGTTTAGTAGTTAACAATGTATCTAGTTTCGTCCTTGAAAGGCACCAATTAGATTGTGCTGGTGTCTTGGTGTTGGCATTCCGGCATTGGAGTGCAACACAGGAAACAGATGAGTCGTATATGACGGAGGCTTGCCTTCTGAACCTTATATATTCCAAAAGTTATTCATCAGCTAACAGAATTGTGCTTGTAACGTTGCAGGTTCGGAAGCTGCAAAGGGCTTGCCTAAGGAACCCTGTGAAGGTATGATGAAAGTGTTTGCTGGACCATGTTCATTCTGCAGAATTCATTTTTTTCTTCCAGTATTAAAACAACTGCATTTCTTGACTTATCTCAGATTGAAGTAGCGTCTAAGTATTCGACAGTTGACACGCTAAAGCAGCAGTATCGTTTTCTGCCAGCCAAGTACAAGGTTTTCCCTATCTTGCTATTTTTCTCTCATATGATTTTTAATCCAATGTTATTCGTCTACTCAGTTAGATAATCAGGACATGTCATGTTGCTCATGAATCATATACAGATTATGTTATGGCGCAGACTGCTGCGAATGGTTTCCAATAATAGTACATGTGTGAATTATCACGAAGATATTTTGGTCAACAGTTTGATTAGGAAAGAAGATCCTTCTATTATAGTTGTCATTCAGCAGTTTGGGAAACCATTTTTTAATTGCTTTGAGCTTTTATTTCCTGGTTGTTTGTGAAGCCAGATCCAGTAACTTTTGTTTTCTCTTGTGCAACTACAAATTAGTTTCTTTATAAACAGAAGAGAAATACAATGCCTTATGTTATGCCTTTTTCTCTTAAAACATTGACCTGTATTAGTATATAGGGTTATAGATAATAAAGAAATGTCAAGACCAGTGGGTTTACCTCGGGCGATAATAGCTTCTGAAATGGTTAATATATCTGGTGGATCTGGAGTGAAGGTATGATTTGAAGCATGTGTGCCTGGGGAGCGGAAAGGCATGTATGGCAATATTATAATTATAGATGGAACAGGATTCGTTGGTGAATTTATTAAATACCATAATACATGGTATGCACCATAAGTGAGGCACATCAAATATTTGGTGCAAGATCCGGACACAGTTAAAAGATGTAACCATGACATGCATTCTTTCTTTCACGAAGTTCCTGGCATTTTATACCTTTTTTTTGTTAATGTCTGTCTCCCTTGCTTATAAATTGACAGTTATTGTGATTACAGGATTGCTATCTTGTATATATTCTGACAGAGAAGTCTCAGTGTACAACTATGGTATTCACCCGCACATGTGATGCAACACAAGTTTTGGCTTTGATGCTTCGAAATCTTGGTATAAGGGCCATCCCAATTAGTGGTCACATGAGCCAGGTATATAACATCAAATTTAGTACTCTTGAATTTACTAATTTCATTTGAAGCACATTGTTTGGCTTATATTTCAAGGTTTTCTCTAACCTTGTTCATGTTTTATTTCTGGCAGTCAAAAAGGCTTGGAGCCTTAAATATGTTCAAAGCTGGTGAATGTAATGTACTTATCTGCACTGATGTGGCTAGTAGAGGATTGGATATTCCATCAGTGGATATGGTTATTAATTATGACATTCCCACAAATTCTAAGGTTAGGCTTGCTATTTGCTATTTGGGTCTTAATATATTTGTTGCGTTTTTGTTCCATCTAAAACCCAATATTGTTATGGCTGCATTGCACAGTTTTTACCAGTACAACTCCGAAAAGTTTGTCATAAAGTTAATTAGTGGTAGTGGACGACAATTAATACGTGAAGACTTGCATTACTAGTCAGTGATACAGAATGGCTTCCCTTGCCTCCCCCTGCGCCCCTTGTCTCTTTCTATATAATACTTGTAATGCTTTGTAGAAAGCATGCTTGCTTAACCTGTAAGCGTACCTGTTCAAGGAATAAAAAGATAAAAAGAGGAAGAAGAAAAATGATATATTTTAGTTCTGTTTAGGGGATTTATTATTTGAAGAACTGTGCTATTTATTTATTTTATTTTTTTTATGCCATTGTTTGCTATGCTAACTATTATGAGTCACAGGATTATATCCATAGAGTTGGAAGGACTGCTCGTGCTGGACGATCTGGGGTTGCAATCTCTCTAGTGAACCAGTATGAGTTGGAGTGGTATATACAGATAGAGAAGCTTATCGGTAAGCTATAGTTTCCCATACTTGTCTGGTGGGATATTGAAACGAGTGTTTTTTACGCTTACAATTTGTTACTGTTCAGGCAAAAAATTACCCGAATTTTCTGCTCAAGAAGAGGAAGTCCTGCTACTGTTAGAACGGGTCGGACAGGCGAAAAGACTAGCCCAGATGGTAATGTTCTTCCCAAGTTGGTGTTTTTGATTTTTGTTTACATATCAATCTCAAGGATTTTGTTTCATTTACGGGGTATGTATCCCATTGAATAGATATAGTGCTCAACGTGTTCTACATTTGACATCTCCAGAAAATTAAAGAGAGCGGAGGCAAGAAGAGGAAGGGGGGAAACAATGGTGAGGAGGATGATATTGACAAGTACTTAGGTCACAAAGGAGGAGGAAAGTCCGGAGGAAAGTCGAAGAAGTTCAAAAAATCAAGAGATTGATTTCACTCCAATGCCTGCCAAGTTTTGTTCTCGAGAGAATTTTTTGCTTTTCGGTACCTATGTACCTCGATTCAGCAAGGTGCCACCGAAGACTTGCTTACCTTCTGTTGTTTCACAAAGGCAACGAGTTACTGGAGGACCGGCAATGAAATTTTAATCTTTTTATGTAACATATGCTGCTCAACATTTTCTTGACCGAGGGAAGATGTTGAACATTTGTCCCACAATTTTTTTGGAAGTTTGATAAACACTGTTGATTTAGGTTTTTCTTTTCTTCTGTAGTTTCAGTTATTTAATATCATCATTTTCTATTATTTCCCGACCACCGCATCCCTCCCCTCCCTGGCGACCCCCTTTTCTATTTACCGGCTCCTTCCTCCAAACTTGAGCTGACATACCGAGGCTGTCACGTCGACGACCTCAAATCTAAGATCCAACGACCTCCAAAACCAACAGCTATTCGTTGCCGTCGATTTATCTTGGCCGGAGGAAGAAGGATAGAGGTGGTGGCTATGGTGGATGCAGGTGGGAAGAGGTTGAAGAGGCAATAGAGAAGCGAGTATCGACACGACAGAGAGGGGAAAGAGAGAGGAGAGAGAGAGACGGGATTGAGCGGTAGAGAGAGAGAAAGAGACAGGAGAGAGGGGGGAGTGAATATTTTTGAGTTGTGGTTTTGAGAATTATATTCAAATCAAATACCAAACAAGGACTCAAATTTGTGACTCAAAACTTGTTTTTGAGTTGAACATTGGATCCAAATCAAATACCAAACAGGCCCTAATTTAGCCAAAAGAGAAGTGATTACACACTTAAATTCTTCATCATCTTCCTCCTCAAGCATCATGCTACACTACAGGAATTAAACACATGATTTGATTATTTTTGTTACGTCCAATTCAACTCTTTGAACAAAGGAAGCGTACGACTTAACTGATTGCCTACTCTGACCTCTAGATCAACGTCCACCACAAGGGAGAGGGAGAGAGAGAGAGAGTAATTTCATTTGCTACTTCTAATGGAGTAAGCCCATACAGACGTCTCAATAGAAGCCCTAAACAAATTCAAACATCTGCCAGTAAAAAGTTCAACTACAAAAATTGTGTCACAATTTGTTTCCTCTGATCCTGGCTTCCATTCCTCGAGCAGAATGATCGATTTCTGCACGACAGCAAGACGTGCCAAAACACTCCCTCTGCATCTCAAAAGGGTAAAAGTCCGAGCTCCCCAAATGTCATTTGCTTTATAGTCCACCGCGTCTGATGGGAGGGAGCAAAAAAATCTATAATCCCAAATCCGATGGCCGGTATCCATCAACGTCCTTCAATACCAAAACTTGGGGCTCCAGCTCTCAGAGCTTACCCAATGTCGGTATATTCTGGCAATTGTTCATCATCGAGGCCTCCAATCAAGCCAGGAACGTATTCATGTGGGAGAACTCCAAAGGTTTCCATTTCCAGCAAAGACTCATCCAGGCAAGAAAAGGAATTGCTTTCCAAATCATAAATTCCAGCATCCTCATC
>JADOBS010303112.1:0-16687 GCA_015708375.1 Cydonia oblonga
GCAAGAAAATGGGTGATGGTTTTTTTTTTTATTTTATTTTATTTTATTTTTATTTTTAAATTTAGAAGATTAAGGGTTTTTTTTTCAAAAAAAAATTAAAAAATTATTTTTTTTGCCATGTGACACACATTTGGCAGCCACATCAACACTTAACAGATCAATGGATGGAAAATGTAACGGAGGTATTATTTTGAAATAAAATAGTACATGAGGTATGAAAGTTAAATGTTTTAAAGATGTTGTATGGGTTGTAATAGACCTCAAACCTGAGGGGTTACTATGTAATTTACCCTTTTTTAGTTTCAAATAAGGAATTTTGTAATATTTGGCATTGGCTAAGTCCCATCGCTTATCGTTTAATTTGTCTAAACATTGTTCTACTTCTCCATTTGATTTAATTCATTCTAATGTTTGGATGTCTCCCATCTGTCTCCGTGTTTTGTTATTCTGTTTCATTTATGGATGATTATTAGCGTTTTTCATGGATTTTTCTCACGCGATATAAATTGAAAGTCTTTAATCATTTTAGTGATTTTGTTAACTTTGTTCAAACCCAATTTTCTACAACTATTAAACAGTTTCAAGGTGACGGGGGTAAAGAATTTGATAATTCGTAGTTTCATCAGTTGTGTGGGCAAAAAGGATTCACTGTCGTTTTTCGTGTCCATATACACAATAGCAGAATGGTCTTGCCAGACTCAAGCATCATCATATTTCAAAGATTGGAACTTTATTACGCAGCTTCCCCACAATCTCTGGGATAAGGCTCTCACCTCTGTACTTAATTGGAAGTCATCTTACCAATATTTATTTGGTCGTACTTGTGGTTATTTGGCACTTCGTGTTTTTCGTTGCGCTTGTTTTCCATTTCTTGGTGATTACGTAACTAACAAGTTGCAACCTAGATCTTTGTCTTGTGTTTTATTGGATACAGTGCTTAGTACAAGAGGTATCGCTGCCTACACCCATCCACTGACCGAGTTTACATATCTCAACATGTTATTTTCCATGAAGACATGTTTCCTTAAGAGCAGCTCAGCGTTCGCGAGACAAGGGAATCTGAATTTATTTTTGTTCCACATGTTACCGTCGCTGCTGCAATTCCTCACGTTGCAGCCCCACATCATGACACCTTTCAGCCTCAACTGCAAGCTGCCACTCCTGCTGCTGCAGTTCCTCCCATTGCAGGCTCACCAGCCAACACCTTTCAGCCTGTAGCCTCTGATGCTACTGCTGCACTCCCGCAGGTTAATTCTGCCCCACATGTTGCAATGGTGCCTCATCATGCACCGCCGCCTCACCATGGTCCACAAAATCGATCAAAATGTAGAATTTTTAAACCAAGGTGAGCTCTTTTTTTCCTTCCTGTCATCCTCTTCCCGCTACATTCATTGCTATAGCTGATTCTGACCAAGAGCCAACATGTTTCAGTAAAGCTTCTCGCTCTCCACAGTGGCAGCAGGTCATGGTAGATGAGTTTAATACTCTCCTCAAGCAAGGAACCTGGACTTTAGTGCCTTCTAACCCTCACACCAATACCGTGGGGGTGTAAATGGGTTTTCAAGTTAAAGTGTTAAGTCTGATGGTTCGAACAAACAATATAATGTGCGACTTGTCGCCAATGGGTTTCATCAGCAAGCTGGGTTGATTTTGCCGAGACCTTCAGCCCCATTATTAAGCCAACTATGTACAATTCGGACAGTTCTAAGTCTTGCAGTTTCTTTCGGGTGATCTCTTCATCAGCTCGAAGTTAAAAATGCGTTCCTTCATGGATCTCTCATGGAGAAGGTGTACATGTTGCAACCTCCAGGATTATTGACTCTAATCGTCCTAACTTTGTGTGTAAATTGTTAGTGTTTAAGCTACTTTTGAGCTAAATTTCTCTATGTATTTGTAATCAATTCAACAAGTAATTGAAATGGATTCAAAGCTTGAATATCATAGATGAACTTTTGCGGAAGAAGGAGTACGTTGCTCCCTCGATCTACATTGGATTCGTTGCTTAAAACTCAGCTACAAACCAGCTATATAGTTGTTGCCAACCTACCAAAGCATCGTGACTATGATCACGTACAACTCACATGGTTTCACTAAACATATAACAAACTGGACACTTGTCAAGTTATACACCATTGAGATGATATAATCTTGACCGTTTATTACAAATATATAAGTTAGGTAAGAACAACACTTAGACATTTTCGAGCTTCTTCTTCTTCTTTCATATTGCAGCAACCTTGAATGCTTGATCCAGCTGCCATGCATATGCTCCAACACTCCATTCTAAGTTGGTAGCTGGTTTAACTCCAAGCTTCTCTCTGAGTGTGCATAATCGATCTTTTGGCAGGGCCTTGGTGAAAATATTTGCAAGTTGATCTTCAGATTGGCAATAGATTAGCTTGATGATGTTTGATTGCAATGCTTCTTGAATGTAATGATATCTTCTTCCAATGTGCTTTGCTTTTTTACGGAACACGGGATCTCTTGTCATAGCAATGGCAGATGTATTGTCATAGTAGAGAGAAGTAGCTTCAGTTTGTCTTTCACCAAAATCTTGAAGCACAAACCTTAACCACACAGCTTGAGTGGTTGCTTCAGTTGCACTTATGTACTCAGCTTCAGCTGTTAACAAAGCAACACTATGTTGTTTAACCGAGGCCCAAGAGAAAACTCCACTTCCAAAAGAGAAAGCATATCCAGATGTGCTTTTCGTATTAGTTTCATCCCCACTCAAATCACTGTCAAAATAGCCTATGAGAATGGATTTTTTGCCTTTCTCATACTCAATCCCATAGTCCTTGTATATATATCTGAGAACCCTCTTTACTGCTCCCAAATGCTTTTTTGATGGTCCATGGATGAATCTAGCAAGTAGGCTTGCTACAAACATAATGTCTGGTCATTTTTCTATTAAATACAATAGACTCCCAACCAACTGCCTATATACATTATCATCTGTGTTCTCACATTCAGCCTCTTTCTTAAGCTTGACATTCACCACCAATGGAGTGCTAACTCCTTCAATCCAAATTTTTGCAGCAAACTTACTGCATATTTTCTTTGATTAATGAAGATCCTAGATTCATATTGTAATATTCCTATGCCATCAAAGTGATATAACCGTCCCAAGTCTGTCATTTCATATATGTTCATCATTTCAAACTTGAACTCTTTTAACAACTTAGCGTTGCTACCTATGTCGATAATGTCATCTACGATTGTGCAAATGAATATCAATTTCTTCTTACCATGCCCTTGGGGCTTGCTTTAACCCATACTAGGCCTTCCTCAGTTTATAGACTTTGTCTTCTACAACCTGCACTACAAATCCCTCAGGTTGAGCAATGTAAACTTCCTCTTGTAACACTCCATTAAGAAAAGCTGATTTCACATCAAGTTGAAATAACTTCCACTCCTTTTGAACTGCTAAGGCAATGAGAGTCCTAATGGTATCCAATCTTGCAACAGGAGCAAATATTTCATTCAAATCAACACCAGGCTTCTGTGTATACCTTTGGCAACAAGTATTGCCTTGTGCTTCTGAATTGTCCTATCCAGATTCTATTTGGTCTTGCATATCCACCTCATTCCAACAATAGGAATGCCTGATGGTCTATCAACCAATTCCCGGGTCTTGTTTTTCGATATCATCTCCATTTAAGCATTCATTGATTTTTCCAAGTTACATTAGTTGTTGCATCAGTGTAGCATTCTGCTTCAATCACGCTAACATTGCATCTAGCATATATTTTACTTAGTGACTTTTCTTTAACTGGTGTGGTATTGGCAAAACTAGATTCAATACTTTCAGTTTGAGAATCAGTGACCCTTTGAGTAACACAGTCACTCTCTTCTAGTTGAATGTCATCCCTCAATGGTAATGGATTAATCTTAGGTAAATTCAGATTGACAGAAAATGATAGTTTCTCACCATTTTCTGCATTCCAACTCCAAGTATCCTCTTCATCGAATACAACACTTCTAGACAGAAATATCTTGGTACTCAAGTTGTAGATTCTTCATCCTTTCTCCATCTTCCCATATACAACAAAGATACCTTTCATAAAGGAGTTATCAAGTTTCTGTCTTAATTGTCTAGGTATTTGACCATAACAAATATACCTAAACACCTTTAAATGTTGAATGTCTGCCTTCCTGCCACTGAAAGCTTCAAATGGAATTTTGTGTTCCACAACCTTGGTTAGACACCTATTGAGTAACTACACTGTTGTGGTAACAACATCTTCCCAGAACTCATAAGGTAAATGCTTGTCATGAAGCATACATTTAGCCATTTCAACAATGGTTTTGTTCTTCCTCTCAGCAAAACCATTTTGATATGGAGAATATGCCACAGTCAATTGTTTCTCGATCCCTAAGTCTTCATAGAATTGAATAAACTCATTAAAGTTATACTCTCCACCTCTGTCATTTCTTAACTTTAGAATTTTGTAGCCACTCTCCAATTCAACCATGGCTTTTAATTTTTTGAACACTTTGAACACTTATGATTTGTGATTTAGAAGATAAACCCAACACATTCTGGTGCCATCATCAATGAATGTCAAGAAATATATGTTCCCTCCAAATGTTGTGACTTGCATTGGTCCACTCGCATCTGAGTGAACAAGTTACAGAGGCTTACTTGCTTTCCAAGTCAATTATTTACTGAATGCATCTCTGTGTTGTTTTCGAGTGATACACCCTTCACAGAAACCAGCTGATTTCTTGAGTTTGGGAAGATCCATCACCATTTCTTTATCAGACAATAATTGTAAGCTGTTAAAGTTTAAATGCCCCAGCCTTTTGTGCCACTCCTAATAATCACCTTCAATACTAGCCTTTTGTGCAAAACCATTCATATCTTCCATACGTAGTGGAAATCCCCTATTACTAGTCATCTCCACTGTAACAACATGACTCTCCAAACTTCTATCATCAAATATTACAACCTGGTCATCTCCAAATAATAAGAAATAGCCATGCTGCATCATTTGCCCCACACTTAGAAGATTTTCATCTAGTCCTAACTCTAGCATTACTTCATCAATGTACCTGGTACCATTCTTGGTTTCAATCACCAAGGTTCCTTTTGCACTAGCTTGAACAATCTGTCCATTCCCCATTTGGATTCTTGTTGAAACACTTTTGTCCAGATTAATCAACATGGATTTATGTGACATCATGTGATTGCTACATCCACTGACATATACCAAACATGCTCACTTTTGATTATTGCAGCAGAATTACAAGCAGAGAACATAGAGGTTTCCTCCTCCATTCGTTGTGCCACTTGAACCTATTGCATTGGTTTACTTCTGCAAAATCTCACAAAGTCATTAAATCTGCCACAGTTGTGATACTTTGGCTTTCCCTTAAATCTGCATTCACCATAGTGTATATTCCCACAGTTTTTATATGTTTCTCTTGTGTTCTCCTTGTTAAACCAGGGTTTGGCAGCATATTGAGGCCTATCATTAGCCTTAAAATCACGCTTCTTATCTCTAAATTTGAAATTTTTTTTTCATCCTTGTACCCAATGGTCTGTGATCCACTTTTTTTTTTTTAATACTAAGACTACTAAATGCCTTATCACTCATTTCCTCATCTTCAGTATGCCTTTTCAATATCACTCACTTCCTCACCTTCAATATGTCTTTTCAATCTATGCTCAAATCCTTTCAAAGTTACAACTTCATTTGGATTAATCTCATCCAATTTCTTAGTTCCCTCAATGACATAAACAATGTTATCATATGCAAGAGTTTTACTAATTAACATTTTCTCAACTAGTCTCTTGTTTGGCACATAAACAATGTTATCATATTCAAGAGTTTTACTAATTAACATTTTCTCAACTAGTCTCTTGTTTGGCAAGGTTTCACCAAACATCTTCATCTTCTTCACATGACTAGATAATCTAGCTAGCTAATCAGAGAAAGATTCATTATTTCTCATCCTAGCATATTCAAAATCACGGCGAATACCTTGTAATTTCACAGCCATGACTTAAGCATCACCCTTGAAATTCTTGCTTAAGAATATCCTAAGCATCACTCACAACTCCTTGTATCAATCCCAACGCCCTTGCATATCCGGAGATAAAATTCTGATCAGTAAGGAGTTGTTTCTCATCTGTTTCTTTCCCTTCCTTTGATAGTGTGAAGCCATCTTCAACAAAGCTCCACAGATTATGAGACTTGAATATTGTTTTCATTCTGATACACCAGAATTCATAATTGACTCCCGTGAATATTGGTGCACGAAGATCAGTGCTAGATTCAACCATTGTTATGCTTCTGAGTTTTTTGTTGAAAACCCAGATGAACACTTACAGATTCACTCCCAGATTCAAATCCAACCAGGCTCTGAAGCCATGTTAATGTTTGAGCTATTTTTGAGCTAAATTTCTCTATGTATTTGTAATAATTTCAACAATTAATTGAAATGGATTCAAAGCTTGAATATCAAAGATGAACTTTTGGGGAAGAAGGAGTATGTTGCTTCCTCGAATCTACATTGGATTCGTTGCTTAAAACTCGGCAACAAACCAGCTATATAGCCATTGCCAACCCACCAAAGCATCGTGACTATGATCACGTGAAAATCACATGGTTTCACTTAACATATAACAAACTAGACACGTGTCAAGTTATATACCATTGAGATGATATAATCTCGACCGTTTATTACAAATATATAAACTTAGCTAAGAACAACATTTAGACATTTTCGAGCTTCTTCTTTCATATTGTAGCAACCTTGAATGCTTAATCCAGCCGCCATGCTTATGCTTCAACACAAATTACATAACGCCATTTATGGGCTCAAGCTAGACCTTCGTGCTTGGTTCCAACATCTTAGTACATTTCTCATACAATTCGGTTTCGTTCAGAGTCGTGCAGATGACTCCATGTTTACATTTCATAACGGTCCCGTCATTCTCATCTTTCTTTTATACGTGGACGACATTTTTTTATTGGCAACTCTCTAACTTTAATTCAATCTTTTATTCACACTTTGGGACTTGAATTTGAACTTAAAGATTTTGGTAAGTTACATTATTTTTTGGTGTTAAGGTCACCTATTTAAATATGGGACTTCGGTTGACACATACCAAGTATACTCTTAACTTCCTAAAATGTAGCAACATGCTTGAATGCACTGTGCCTTACTCCTATTGCTGCCAAATCCAAACTTTCGGCACACTCAGGAACCCACTTACCTGATACCACTCGTTATCATCAGCTAGTTGGTGGCCTTTAATATCTCACATTACCTCAATCGGATATTACCTTTGCCATTCAAAATGTCTCTTAGTTTATGGGGTGTCCTACTACTTTGAGCATATGGATGCTTTGAAACACATTTTACGGTATCTCAAAGGTTCTCTAGGTATGGGCATTCGCTTTTTTCCATTTCCACAACCCTTTCATCTATTAAGGAACAAAGTGTAAAAGATAAAACTTAGCTTCTATTCAAATCTGTTAGATTTGTTACAACTGTTAATAGTTAGTTAGATGGTTAAGATTTTTTGTTAGCACAAGTGTGTGCAACAAGCTGAGTACATATATACTTTGTAAACTTATCATTTTTTAATCAATGGAAAATACTTTTCCCATTATGGTATCAACCGCCTCTGTCTAGCAACATGCTCCAGATCCCAATTCTTTCTCGCTTCCTCTGATTTCTTTCTCAAACCCTTGTTATGGCGACTTAACCTTTTTCGTCCTCTGATTCTAATTCACATGTTCATCATCTTCCTACTGAGGTCTGTGCCCTAATTCGTCTGGCACTTCTTTGATTTCGTCCATCACAATTCTGAATATTGGATCGCTTGTTTTGATCAAGCTTACTACAACAAATTACTTCACTTTGAGCTCTCTATTTGCTTCGATCTTCCCCTAGTACAATCTTATTGGTATTATTGGTGGATCCATGGCTGCTCTGCCAAAGTTTCTTTGTGATTCTTCCGAAAATTGCAAAACCACACTGAATCCATAGCATGTCGCCTGGTTTAAGAATGATCAAAATATTCTCATATGGATTAATCTTACTCTCTTTGAGTTGCTGATTCTGTACACGGTTGAAGTCGCCTCTGTTTGTGATCTTTCGTCCAAGCTCATCAAGTGTCGTAGATCCAAGATGAAATTAGATTGCATCGATGAAAGAGTTGAACTTAGAAGGAAGACCATGAAGAGTCACCGAAATCAACTTAGAATCCTCAATCGGAGTAGAGGCATCCACAAGAGCATCAACAATTTCTTCAATTTGTTGAAGATAGAAACTACCAAGAGAATTGCCTTTTGTGATATTGCAAAGTCGAGAATGAAGTTCATGAACATGCGATTGAGAAACAACTGCAAGACATCTTCTTCTTCCTTTCAGGTTTTCCATTCAGCTATTGGATCATCCTCTAATGGATTTCTTTGTAAGCCATTGCCAAACCCTAATTCGCAAGCTTTTGTTGCTAAGAACTTCAACAATTTCAACTCACACCAAGGGCGTGGTATGGATCGTAATTCTTCAAACCCTAGGCAGTTTCAATCTCGCAGAATGGATAGAAATTTCTCCAATTACCGATTTAACAATCAGCGCCAAAATTATAATCGTCCAAGTAATCAACACCAAACCTACAATCCTAAGGGTCGCTCTGAAAAAAGAATTTACTGTCAACTCCGTCGTGAGTATGATCATGAAGCAATTCAATGTCCTCAACGCATGAATCCTAATTTTGGTATCAAATATTCTCAGTCTGCTGTGTGCTAGTGCCAAGTCTTCTCAATCTGGTTCTCTTACTTGGTTTCTTGATTCTGGTGTCGGTTCTCATATGACGAATTCATAAGTTAATCTCCAAAATCCAGAGTCATACACTGGTCCATAACAAGTTTACATTGATGATGGCAAAGGTTTGCCTATACTTAATTTTGGCTCTTCTACCATTCATACACATGCTTATACATTTAATCTCAATAATGTATTGCATGTTCTTAATTTGAAACAAGATTTACTCTCTGCCAATCAGTTTACCATTGATAATTGGTGCTCTATTCACCTTTATCCCTTCACTTTACTATGAAAGATCTTTCTTCGGAGATGATGCTTTTTAAAGGTCTTGTAAGGAATGGCTTTTATCATTTCACTGCATCTCTCCCTGTTATTGGAAATCAACATCTATTTGCTGCATTTACCACTGTGTCTCAGAATGTTTGGCACCAACGCTTGGGACATCCCTCTGTCAAAGTGTTAAATAAGTTTACTTCAATATCTAGCATTCATATCTCTACTAGTATAACCAAATCCTTTTGCTCTAATTGTGCTTTAAGCAAGAGTTCTAAACTCTCTTTTGGGTCTATAACTAGTACTACTTGTAAACCCTTGGAACTTTTGCACACAGATGTGTAGGGACCTTCATTCCTTCTGCTACAAGATATATATACTATATCATCTTTGTGGATGACTTCACTAAGTACACTTGGTTCTTTCCTATCAAGTGTAAATCTGAGGTGTTTACTACATTTGTACATTTCAAACTTCTTGTTGAAAACTTGTTGGGCAATAAAATTGTTACACTTCTATCTGACTCTAGTGAAGAATATCTCAGTTCTGTGTTCATGACTTATCTCAAGGATAATGGTATTGAACATCAGTTGAGCTACCCTCACACCCCAGAACAAAATGGGTATGCTGAGCGAAAACATAAGCATTTAGTTGAAATAGTTCTAACCCTTTTAGATGCTTCCTTAGTTCCATATGTCTACTAGGTTGAGGCTGCTTCCTTAGTTCCATATGTCTACTAGGTTGAGGCTTTCTCCACAGCCATATATCTCATCAATATATTACCTACTGTGCATCATCCTTCACCTTGGGAGTTATTGTTTAAAAAGTCACCAAATTATGCTTCCCTCGGAGTTTTTGGTTGCAACTGTTTCCCGTGGTTAAAACCCTATACTTCATCTAAGTTGGATCCTAAGAGTAAAGCTTGTGTCTTCATCAGATATAGCCTCAATCATAAAGGTTACAGATGCCTTGACATGCACACCAAGAAAGTCTACATTTCTAGACATGTCCAGTTTGATGAATCTACATTTCCATTCTATTATAAAGTTCCAAATTTATCCACTATTCAGAGTTCTACACCTTTATCACTACATATTGTTCCTACTACCCATACCTTCCCTCAGTTAAGTGTTTCCCAACTTACACCCCCCAACTAACCTTCCATCTTATTCTGATACATCCCCTCCCTTACCATCTCATTGTTCTTCTTCACCTCGAATCCTAGATACCAGTATACCTCTATCCTCTACTCTACCTACTATACCTATACCACCATCTAACACTCATCCCATGCAAACTAGATCAAAAGTAGGAATTTATAAACCCAAAACCTTTTTTTCCACTAAACACCCTTTACCAACACATATCTCCCCATATTACTTACCTTCTACCTATCTCCAAGCTTCCAAACTACCACAGTGGAGACAAGCCATGCAAGAAGAATTCAATGCACTTATTAACACTTGCTCTTGGAAATTAGTTTCTTCTCATCCATCTCAAAATATTGTAGGCTGTAAATGGGTGTTTTGAGTTAAAAGAAAGGTTGATGATTCTATAGATCGATATAAAGCTAGGTTGGTGGCCAAGGGGTTTCACTAACAAAAGGGTTTGGATTACATAGATATTTTCAGTCCAGTTGCAAAGCCTATTACGATTAGACTACTTTTGACCATGGCAGTTCAATTTAATTGGTTTTTAAACCAGCTTGATGTTAACAATGTTTTTTCTCCATGGCACTCTCTTTGAAGATGTATTCATAAAGCAGCCTTCTAGCTTTGAAGATCCAACTAAACCACATCATGTGTGTCGCTTACAAAGTCACTGTATAGGTTAAAACAAGCTCCAAGAGCTTGGTATGGCAAACTCCAATGTGTTCTACATTCTTTATTGGTTCTAAAAATGATCACTTTCTGTTTATCAAAAAGGATCTTGCATTAGTGTTTGTATTAGTGTATGTTGATGACTTATTAGTGACACGGTCATCTTCTCAAGCTTGTCAAGCTACAATCTTTCACCTCAGTTCCTTGTTTCATATCAAGGATCTTGGCCCCTTGCACTATTTTCTTGGACTTGAAGTTAAGAGGTCTTCCAAAGGGATTTTTCTGTCTCAAAAAAAGTATATACTTGATTTGTTGCAAAAAAAGCCAAGATGGATGGTGCTAAGCCCTCTGCAACACCTTTGAGCACCTCAAAACTGGATCACTCATCTCCATTACTCTCTGATCCTATTGAGTATAGAAATTTAGTTGGTGGTTTGCAATATTTGACCTGAACTCAGCCTGATCTTTCATTTGGAGTGAATCTTGTGTGCCAATTTATGCACAATCCTTGACAATCACATTTCCAAGCAGTTAAACGAATTATGAGATATCTCAAATGATCTCTAGATTTAGGTCTTTGGTTCCCTAAATGTGCTAAATTTCTCAGTATTCATGCTTATTCTGATGCTGACTAGGCAGGGTGTTTTATTGCATTACTACAAAAGAGGTTATCACTGGTGAAGCAAAAACCGACAAGAACTCCAATTTATATCAGAAATTTGGTAAAAATCCGACATAAAACCATGCAATGTCGGGTTGGAATAGTGACACCACTGCTAGTGTCACGAAAGGGTTTCGATGTCAGTTTGTCCGCTTAATCCGCCATGAAGCAGCGTTGGTTAAATGCGACACTGAACTTTATGTTAGTTAAAAGCGACGTACTCTTCTGACATGATGACGGTCATAGCCGACATCAAGTAGCAATTAAACTATAAAATATCCAACCCGCTGTCGGTTTTAACCGACATCAGCTAACAATTAAATAAATAAAATATGCAAACTTCTAACGGTATTAACCGACACCACCTTTATTACTAATAAAGATATAAAAAATCTGTCTTTGCTTTTGTTTTCAATTAATAGTAATTAAAAAAATTATATAAAAATAATAATAAATTTCATGTATAGGCCAAAACAAATTCTTGCCTCTTCTGTTTTCAATGAACCATACTAACGGTCTTAACATGCTTCTTCCGCTTTATTTATACGTCAACAAAAAAACAAACAATTTTAAGCAAACTTCATATTAAAAATAAAATTTCTAAGAATTATATATTAAATTCAAAATTAATAACATTTCTTAAAAATGTACAACCCATACAAATTCTTGCCGCACTCTATTCTAGTATGCCACCAACTCAACCCACTATGCAGCATGCACATCAGGAGAAGGATGGATGCGCACCTCGGCTGCTCTCTTAGTATAATACATTTTTTAAACTTATTTCTATACTCTTTGTGGGCATGCTCCGCAACCTGAAGTGTCATGTGGCGGATCATAGGCATTTTTGCTATATCTTCATCTTCAAAAAAAATATTTCCCTACATCCATAAAAAAAAAAAATCAAGATAATTAATTATTATTATTATAATCATTGACTTATTCTTCTATTTTCAAGTAAAAAATATATATCTATACCTTTATTCTATTCCAGAAAACGTCCTTATCTTCTTCCTTAATCTTACGCCAATCACTCGTCAACGGGAGATTTCTGTAATCTCTGACCTCCCGCTACATATTTTGAAAAAGCACTAGAATTATCACTAATGCATTTTCCAAACGAATCAAACGAACAAAGTTGTTTTGTCCATTTGGGAATTGAGGGCCCGCACCTCCGTTGAGATGTTCCTTATTAATACAAAAAAAAAAATTAAAAACCAAGAAACAAAAGTAAATTTTTAGTTTAAGCATGATACTAGTTTAAACACAAAAAAAAAACTGAAATTAATAATAATTCAAAAATAAACCAGCTTCGAACTCTTCCTCTTCGAAATGGAGTTCCTCAGAACTTTGATCTTCACTTTGTTGATCCATAGCAAAAGTTAGTGGAAGGAGAAAGACTAAGGTTGAAATAGGGGAATGAGAGGGAGTAAGGATGCACGGGGCAAAACCTAAGAAGTAAACGAGAGAGAGGGAAATGAAAACACCGAAGTAAGGGGTTTAAATATGGATAGTAAGTTGGTGTCGGCTAAGACCGACAATGGTTGTAGGTGGCGTCAAAATATGTACACTTTGCGTCGGTAAAAATCGACACCTGCTCTGACACACTGAGTTATACACACTTGGCGTTGAAATATTTGGACTTCACGTCAGTTAAAACCGACACTAAGTCTAACATGACTTAAATGCACGTAGTTTGACACACTTGTCTAAAAGGCAAGTGGGGTCGAAATAGGAAAAGATTACGTCGGTTAAAACCAATGTGGGCCTGATAGACTTGACAATGATTGGAAGTGGTGTCCAAATAAGAAAACGTTGAGTCGGTTAAAACCGACGTGAGCCTCACAAACTTCAAGTGGCATTCAAACAAGCGGGAAAATTCCTGCCCAAAATATTTCAATTTAACATGGCGGAGAGTATATAAAGGCCATCAATATATCGCTTACAACCGACACCGGGTTTTAAAATATTTAAAAAAATTAAAATATATGTTGGTCAGAACCGTCGCAGGCTTTAAAATATTTAAAAACAATCACTAGTGTCGGCTAGAAGCAACACCTATTTCAACACCAACTTTATGTCGCTTAAAAGAAACACGGTTTTTTTTTTAATGAGCATCAGTATTTAAAAATTATTAAAATCTATGTTGGTTATAAGCGACATTAATTGTTTACGTTGGTTAAAAGCCACATAGACTGTTATGACGCTTACAATCGACAGTAAATCTGATGTCATGTTTAATAGGTGTCACAAATGTCTTCTCCGCCACTATATTATATTAAACCGACATCACCCACTGACACAATAACGCCCTTTTGTAGTAGTGTTGACATAAGAAGTACAAGTGGTTTCTGCATAGATTTGGGTAATTCTCTCATAAGTTTGAGTGCTAAAAAGCAGCCCACAATGGCTAGATCATCTACAAAAGATGAGTACATATCATTGGCAAATACAGCTGCAGAAATCACCTGGATTTGTAAATTGTTAGTTGATATTGGTTTAACTCTTCTAGCAACTCCACAACTTTGGTGTGATAACATCTCTGCAATTTCATTAGCTAAAAATCCATTCTTTCATGCAAGAACAAAGCATGTTGAAATAGACTATCACTATATCAGAGAACATGTTCTTTCCAAAGCCATATCAATGCATTTTATCTGTTCTCAGGATCAAATTGCAGATGTCTATACCAAATCCTTGCCAAAACCTAGATTTCTCGTTCTCAGAAGCAACTCTCTCTTCGGGTACCTCAGTTCAATTTAAGGGGGCATATTAAGGATCAAAGTGTAAAAGATAAAACTAAGCTTGTATTGTAATCTGTAAGATTTGTAACAACTGTCAATAGTTCATTAGGGCTTGTTTGGTATCCTATTTAATTTTTTTTATAATTTCTCTAAACATTTCTAAAGAATTTTTCTTGAAAACAATTTTCTTTAAGACTCAAAAACTTGTTTGGTTTGCGATTTAAAAATTCTAAATCTTACAATTTAAACTGGACAAAGAGATCCAAAAAGAGGGGGTCTGAGAGAGAAAGTGAATAGAGAAGGAAAGAAAGTAAGAGATAATTGGAGGAAAGAAAAAGAAGTAAGAGGATCGGAGGAGATAGAGAGGAAAAGGAGCGAGAAAAAGAACCGAGAGAATGAAGAAAGTGGATTGGATGAGAGGTGAAAAAGGTAAAAAAAAGAAAGACAAGGGTGAGAGAGAATAAAAGAGAGAGAGAGAGAGATTTGGAGTGAGAGGGGAGGAGGGAGAGAAAGGAAAGGAGTGAGTCTAAGTTTAAAAAACTCTAAAAACTTGCTTTTTCTATTTTTAGAGAATAAACTATATTTTTTAGTTAGTCTTGAGTTCAGTTTTTTAAAATAGTCCTACCGTACAAGTTTTTAAGGTCTAAAACTTGAAAATTGTTTTTGAGTTTAAAAAGTTGGATTCAAGTAGAGTACCAAACAAGCTCTTAGATAGTTAGGATCTGTTGTTGGCACAAGTGTGTGCAGCAAGCTAATTATATATATACTTTGTAAACTTATCATTTTTTAATCAATGGAAAATACTTTTCCCCCATTATCATCTAGTTGCATACTCTGATGCGGATCGGGAAGGTTACCCTGACACTCCGTTCCACCACCGGCTTCTATATATTTTTGGGGATTAATTTAATTTCTTGGTGCACCAAGAAATAACGAACGGTCTCTCGCTCGAGTGTCGAGGCTGAATATAGGGCTCTTGCCTTCACAAGCACTGATACGATATGGATCTTAAGTCTGCTACACAAGCTCCGACTTCCAGTTTCCAGACCAGTTTTGATGCATTGTGATAATTTGAGTGCGATATATATCGCTGTCAATCTTGTGTTTCATGCTCGCACCAAGTATATCTTTGGATTTTGTTTTGTTCGGGAGCGTGTTGCGGCTAACAGTCACAAGGTTCAGTTCTTACCTTCCATCTCTCAGCTGGTTGATGTCTTCACGAAGGGACTCTCCAAGTCACATTTCCAGCTGTTGTGTTCATACTTAGTCTCCTCATCGGAGTCAAGTTTGCGGGGAATTGTTGATAATGATAATTGGATGTTATTTTATTGTTTTATCCTTCTGTTGTTTATTTGAAATTCAAGTGTATCATAGTTATCTTAGGACTCCTACGCTGATAAGGATAGCTTTTGTATAAAACATTGTAACAGTTTACATTGTTGATTAATGCGAATAGTAAACTTCACAGGTCGAAACCTCCATTATTTGATACATGTTGTAGAAGTAGAAACAAATTCCTCAAGGCACTTAGCTTTTCTGCGTTTTTTCTTCCAACAAATTCCTCTGAAAACCATACTTTCTACTAGGGGTGGAAAAAATTCCCAAAATTCCCAAAATTCCCAAACCAAACCAAAAAAATACCGATCCCAAACCAAAATTGTCCCAAACCGATTTTCCCAAAATTTCGGTATTCCCAAACCGAAAAAATACTGAAATTTCGGTATGGGAATCGGAATTGCCTTTCCAATATTTCGGTATTCCCATACCGAACCGAAAATATATATTTTTAATTATTATATATACATATATATATATATATATTATTTTAATTATAATTAGAATTAATTTGAACCGTTGGATTATTTCAAATTAATCTATTGCATCCATCTATTCCTTGATAAGTCACATCTATGTCTACGATTTGTGCGACACGTACCGTATGCCACGTATGCCCTATCACAACTTTAATGCATTGGTGAATATTTATTTCACTGAAATTTCAATGTCTACAAGAATAAAACCGATTACATATTTTTACACACTTATAACACCACATCCACCTCCAAACTATGGCTACCTTTTCCATCTGTGAAAGTGGCCATGACAACAATAAAAAAATAGCACTATCTTTTCCTAATAGACGGTAATAATGGACTTCCTTTGAGTTTTAGTTATGACTGTAAGTAATCAACTCGATCGGTACTTTCGTAATTTTATATGTGTGTATATTTGGTTGTACAAACTGAGATTAATCGCCTTGTGGATTGCGCGACCATGGGGAAGGGGGATGGTGAAGAACAAGGATGGCTGGCATAATGCAAAATGGATACCTGTGAACAGCAAGCCTTGCCCTGCCTATATGGCTATATGTCAAATTTTCAATAAAATGTTGAATTTTAGCC
>JADOBS010303113.1:0-16690 GCA_015708375.1 Cydonia oblonga
CTTTGATTGAGTCGGGCCAAGATGATAATGAAGAACTTAGGACCCGGGTTTATGTTGATACAATGGGTCCTGAGAGTCATAATAGAGTCAGAGGATATGGCCATGGGGTGACTCCTGATATGGTGTCTTATGCATCCTCTTCATCTCCTACATCAAATTCCTCCAGGAGGTCATCTAAGAGTGCAATGGCATTGCTGCTAACTCAAAATAATGAGTTGAGAATGAGGGAAGAAAATACTAATAGACGGATTTCGAACTATTTTATATTTGTATATTTTGGCACTATTTTTCTTGTTAATTAATTTTGTTAATGTTTGTTTTGGACGCATGAAATTTATTAATTTGGTTATATAATTATATTTTAAGACCAATTAAGTGAAGACGAATGCATTTTCGCGTTTTATTTATTATTATTAATTGTTATCTAACGTTGGTTTAGGTATGTTTTATTTATTTAATTTATCACAATGTCGGTTTAAACTGACAGTAGGGTGAATATTTTATTTATTTAATTGTTATCTTATGTCGGTTTAGGTGTATATTTTATTTATTTAATTTATCACAATGTCGGTTTAAACCGACAGTAGGGTGAATATTTTATTTATTTAATTGTTATCTTACGTCAGTTTAGGTGTATATTTTATTTATTTAATTTTATGACAATGGCGGTTTAAACCGACAGTAGGGTAAATATCTTATTTATTTATTTGTTAATTTATGTCGGTTTAAGTATATTTTATTTATTTAAATTGTTATTGAACGTCGCTTTAAACCGACGTAATGTCAATGTTGCTTTTAACCGACGCTGTGTAGTGGCGGATTAAGTGAAAAAACCGACAATGAAGGCCTTTCGTGACGCCAGTAATAGTGTCGCTATTCCAATCTAGCATTACATGGTCTTATGTCAAATTTTTGCCAAATTTC
Source organism: Cydonia oblonga (assembly GCA_015708375.1). Classification (NCBI taxonomy): domain Eukaryota; kingdom Viridiplantae; phylum Streptophyta; class Magnoliopsida; order Rosales; family Rosaceae; genus Cydonia; species Cydonia oblonga. The sequence goes on from JADOBS010303113.1 coordinate 925, forward strand.
CGACAGAAATTGAATTTCTTGTTGGTTTTTGATTCGCCGGTGATAGCTTACATTGTAGTAGTGAGGCAGGGGTCTGTATGGTCTGTTTTAGACAATACACAATAGCCTCTAAGCACTACATTTTTGTAAAGTTAATTAAGACCAACAATAACATCGACAACAACAAAGTTAAGGCCAATAAAGGTTGCCAGGGACAACACCTAGCCCTTCCTTAACAGCACTTGATTCACTAAATTGTCTAAGTTGGTCCATGAAGAACCATGTGGATCAGTTGCTTTTTCTGCTAGTTTCTTCCACTCCACGGCCTTATTTTTCATTTTCTTACCCTTCTCTCCCACAATCATCTCTTTGACAATCTTCTCGACATCGTCTCTCTTGGCATCCTTGCTGATCTCCACGCCAATGCCCCATTCATTACAAGTATAGAGACAATTTGTTCGTTGCTCTCCGAATAAGGGACAACAGAGCATAGGCACTCCAGCAGACAGACTCTCTATGGTTGAATTCCAACCACTGTGTGTCAAAAACACTCCAACTGATGGATGGTTAAGGACTTGCTCTTGTGGGCACCAATTTGTTATTAGACTTCTTTCCTTAGTTTCAGCCACAAACTCGGGTGGAAAAATTGCTGATTCACCAACTACCAAATTGGGTCTAACTACCCAAAAGAATGGAAGCTTGCTATTTGCAAGTCCCCAACCAAACTCAATAAGATGTTGCGGTGTGACAACCGCTAAACTGCCAAAATTCACATAAACAACAGTATTTGGTGCCTTGGCGTCTAACCATTTGAAGCACTCCGTTTCTTCTTTCCACAGACTGTAACCCATAGGCTCCAAAGGGTCTTCTGGTACCCGATTAAGAAGCAACTGGAGAGGGCCAACGGCGTAAACATGTGGAAGCATAGATGACAAAGCAGCCAAAACATCTGGCTCCAATGCATCAAAAGTATGAACAACAACTGCTGAAGCTCTATGAACTGCAACAGCTGCTTCCAACATGAAGTTAAACTTGATGTCATCCGGATTAGTAGTTTGAAAGGCGATGGGAAGATCCCCTAAACGGATAGCTTTTACTCCTGGAATCCAATCTAAGACCTTATCCAGAAAACCATTTGTGAAGTAACCCTCATCTGCAATGCAACACTTAAAAGTCAACAAAAAGTTCATTATTTGTTTAGGCACAACCAATTCATCATAAAAATCAAACAGTTGCTTCATTAGCATTTATGTATTTGACCTTTGAGGGGTGCAAGTCCTTTTTCCACCAAAGTGGGGTATTGCTTACAGCCCATGAATCCGACCGCAGCCAAAGTAAAGAACACTGCGATAGGAAGTCCAAGTTCTTCGGCAGCTGTGATAGCAAAAGGCATGAAACCATCTGAAACAATGGAAGTCACTGGAGGACTAACAGTACTATTGGAAATCGCCGCGTCATTGAGTTTTAAGAGGAGGTTGTGAAATGGAGCCAAGAAATTCTTTCTCATGGAATCACATAGCAAAGGGAGGTTTAGGGATGTTGCATCAGCCTCTGAATCTGGAAGGCCATCCGGAATTGTTTCAAACTGAAAATCGGGGAAGCCATCAAGGGAGTTTGGTCCCAAAGATTTAAGAAAGCGCCCGTGGTTGAACTCCGTATTGACAAAAGTTACATGAAAACCTCTATAGTGTAGGAGCTTTGCTAACTTGAGCATAGCCTTTATATGACTTTGAAGTGGAAGGGGAATGCATACAGCATGAGGCTTATTACAAACTATAATATTGGAACTCATATCTTAGATTGTGTGGTTTGAACTCACACTAATATAGCACAAGTTTTATAGGCCTAACAACATTTTTGTGCAAGATCCGGCTGCCATCTGACAATGAGTTGTAGAAAGAGACAAGGGTATAGAAGGAAGTAATGGGACGGCTTCGGTAGGTTTTGTTCCTTTTTCTACTTTCGTATAGGTTGAAATAGAGCCTTTGCACAATAGCCTTGAATAACTAAATTTTGTTTGTTCTCAAACACCAACATATCAACAGCAAAATTAGGTTGTCCTCAATACTTGATCATGTCTCTTAATCGTCCTAAATGTCAAGATTTTAGAGTCACGGTAGCTGCTCACTACTAATTACACTGATATTGTCTCCACTTAACCACCTGCACAACGCGACAAGTGTTAGGTCTTATCACAAAAAAGTCTCGGTTTTATTAGTGGTAAAACCATTCATTTATAAGTAGTCATATTATGTCAAATTTTCGATGCAGAATTGCATTCTTCAACGCTAAAACTCTATGAAGTAATTTCAGTTTGATACACGAAGTACCAAAGCTTGGAATCAAAATGATATAACCATAACACCGAAAAGATATGAAAATATTGAAATTAAATTGGTTTCAGAGAGCGCCACACACTTCGTGGCTTCTGGCATGGCCGCCAGTTTAAAATTGGTTCAGCCGGTCTAAACCCTAAAAACTAGAATCTTGAAGGATTTTGCCATATTCCTACCGGTTTAGTTATTCTTTTTTAGACTACCAGCCTATGTATTGCTGTCGACTAGTCCCTCCTTTAATTTTGATTATTTTGCTAACATATTTATACCCAAGTTCAAATCCCCATCCAGAAAAATATCATAACATAATTCTTCAGCTTCATTGGAATAAAATAATTCAAGAACCACGGACCACATGGTTTACAAAGCCCATAAGACAATTTTAAAGAACAGACAAAAGCTAAAGCACGATGATGAGATCATTGAATATCGCCACGTACCCCCTATTAGAATTGTTTAAACATGTAGTTGTTACTTAATTGTATAACCTATACAGATTAACATGACTTAATGCATAATCTATACAAATTAACTAACTCAATTGCGTAATCTATTCAAGTTACAAATCTCTACAAAGTAATAAACCAAGAAACCGACGTGTATGTGAGTAGTTTTCATTGAAAATCAGGAAACTTATTGTATTCATGGCATTACGAACAAAAATGCTACTCTTACCACCTATTTGTACCATTTCTCTAATAGAGATGGAACCCAAATGCGTTTCCCGGCCTACTTCTATCAAAAGAATAGTACAAATGATGATACAAATAAATGATAAGTATGCTGAAATATGATAATAATGATGTTGGCTTTACTATGTGTGATTTCATGTTTGGAGATTCACCATAAGATTGGTGTACTGATATACACATTATCAAGGGGTGTGATAAGAGGTATGACTTATCATAAGGGTTATACCCTTCTATAAGTGATGTGTCTTATTATGAAAGATAAAACCATTCAGAGAAGTCTCACAACTCTATAGAAAGGGTACGATGAAGTCTATAAAAGGAGGATTCATTCCTCTAGACAAATTATCAAACTTGAAACAGATTCTCTTCTTCCCTTTGGTGAGCTATTTCTCCATTGGCACTATCACATAGTAATAAATAGTCTAACAACATTAGAAATTGATCCTGTGATTTCCTACAAAGTATAGCGTCTATTTCGAAACACAACCACAGTGATGCATGGTTCACCATCTCATCATATCGTATTAATTCATGACATAAACAATTAGTCTCACAATTTGCAGCTCAGCACATATACTACTTGATCCTATTCCCTTATTGCTGCAAAACAACATTACACTCTTCTGACAACATCACTTTTTCATGTTCCACAAACCTCTTATTGTTGGTGCATATGTCCTTCAAGAATTTCGCATAACTCGGAATTTGTTGCACTGCATAATGTTAATACGTACCTTTTTAAATAAATCTAAAATTTTAGAAAAGTTTTTCTCCTTCTTATCCCTTTGCAAACGCTGAGGATATGGAACGGGTGGCGAATAAATCTTTTCTTGTGCTAGCTCCTCATCTGACAATGTGAGTGAGTCATTCTTAGGTTCTTCGGGCTTCTTTTCTTCCTTTGCACCCTCGGTTTCTATGATCTTGCCACTCCTTAATGTGATAGCCTTAATGTGCTCTTGGTTCTTCGGATTCACTTCCTGCTGACTTGGAAATTTCCCAATCTCTCTTTCATTCAAAGCACTAGCAATCTGACTAACTTGAACTTCCAACTTCCCAATTGAAGCTTGCTAATTTTGGAGTGTTGTCTAAGTTGCTTGAATGAAGTTATTTGTGTTTGTAGTAAGTTGAGCTATCAAGTCATCCATTGGTGTCTTCTTTTCTTATGGCTGGAAATTCATAGGAGGTGACCTAGCTGGAGGATTCATAACATTCAGATTGTTATTCCATTGAAGATTTGGATGAAAACGCCAACCTGGATTGTAAGTGTTCGAATATGGCTTATTTCGTTGATAAGAAAAATTGTTCACTTGATTTGCTTGCTTTTGCATATACTCTGGAAAGGAACCAATGTTCGGACACTCAGTACTTGCATGTATACCTGCACATATTTCACAAACCACATCAAAAGACTTCACAGATTTAACCGTCATCAAATTATCAAACTTTTCGTTTAAGTTAGAAATTTGTGCTGCCATGGTAGACATGGTGTCAATCTCGTACACTCCAGCACGTTTGGATGGTCCTCTTTCCATGAATGAGTAGCTAATGTCTTGAAAAGTGCAGATGCCTCGACAACTGTCTTTGTCATTAGAGCTCATGGCATCAATCATTCTCTTGTTTTCAGGAGTCAATCCTAGATAAAATGATTGCAGCTGCAACCAATCCGATAATCCATGATGAGGACACTTCATCAATAAGTCTCAGAACCTCTCCCAACTGTCATAAAAAGCTTTAGAATCAAATTGGGCAAAAGTCATGATTTCGTTCCGCAACTTAGAAGTCTTCGAAGGAGGAAAGAATCTTTGAAGGAATTGATTTGCCAACTCATCCCAAGTTGTTATAGAATTAGCAGGTAGAGAGTTAAACCAAGACTTTCCCTTGTCCTTGAGTGAAAACGGAAACAACCGCAATCTGATAGCGTCGTTAGTTGCCCCATGGATCTTCAAAGTTTCACATATCTTGACAAAGTCACTAATACATAAATTTGGATCTTCAGTAGAAAGACCATAAAATGATGGCAATATTTGGATGAAAGACAACTTCAACTCAAACTGATTAGCTGTTATTTTTGGGCGCACAATGCAAGACGATTGGGATCCAATAGTAGGAGCCGAATAATCCATAAGGGCACGATTTTCATTTGGGTCTTGAAGTGCCATTCTTTCAATTGGTTCTTGCTTCTTTTGCTTCCTTAGTAGGTGCCGAAACGTCCTGTCAATTTCAGGACTGTATGGCACAAGCTCAAGACTTTGAGAACGACTATGCATGAACTTCACAGTAACACCTAAAAACGAAAGAAAACAAAAATCAAAATAAAACAAAAACACGTAGCAATCAAAATAAGAAAGAGATAGAATTAAATTTCAATTTCGGGCAGCGGCGCCAAAAACTTGTTGCAAATTCTATGCTCACAAGCGTACGAATTGTTCGATAGTATAGAAAGCAAGCACTTAATATTGTCTCACAGAAATTAATCTAATTCTAAACAACCAACTTAAATCCAATTGCAACGTAGTGAAATTTAACAAAGATTGATAAATAAAGACGGTTTTGATAGTTGATACTAAAAGTAAAAAAAAACAAAAAAACAAAAAAACAAAAAAAAACAAGAACGTGTGATCACAATACAAAAAGTGGCAGCCAAGAAAACAAGTTGTAATTCAACCGAGTCAAACACTAGAGCGTCCAACTCACCATAACCAATCCTACTTATTTCCTGCAACGAATTATCAACAAGTACTCAATCTCATTGATAGTCAAATTATCCTAACTCATGTAATATCTATGGCATCTAGACTATTACGTATATTCCACTATGCAACCATCCATGTCATCCAAATTAGTTTAACATAATGAAACTCATTACGATTAATAGAAATTTATATATAGACTACACAAATCCTAGAGTATGGCATCTACTACTAGGTAATTTATGGTATCTATTTGCAAGAAGCTATCACTCAAGTTGAAAACATGGCATCTGCACAACTTGCATTAAATTTACTGAGTAAAAGTCAAGATGGTAGCTAATCGCCAAGACTAAAACCAAGCATATAAGCACAGTAAATGATACTCAATGAAAATTGAAAACTTGAAAATAATTCAATTCATAATTTAAGCATTCATAATCATGGCTACATCGTAGCCCTAGCTAAAAGAAATTAGTTCCGAAACATAACTGGAAATATTATTGAACTCATAAAAAATTAAAAGAAAAATAAGTTCAAAAAAAGCTTGAAAATCCCCTTGCTCTGCCGCTGCCTTCTTCTCCTTGCTCTGCCGATGCCTTTCTTCAATGATAATCCACCTTTTTTTTTAATCTTTTTGTTTTCTCTTCTTCTGCTTCATTTATGATTAGCCCTAATTGACTAGATTAATGCCCAGCTATTTCTGTTTTTCTTCTCTGTCTTCCCTCTTCTCGCCGTAGCTTTTTTTCTCGTAACCGGCAAAGGTTTAAAGCCAAGTTATTGCCTTGTACCGCTTGAGTTTACTCATTGCAGTCATAGCCTCCCAATCAGTTTCTTTAACTCTCCAGTTGCTTAGTAACTGAAATTTTAATCTCCTAACTCGACTTCCAATAAATCTGAGAGTGGTTAAATCCCCAAATCAGTTGACACCAGTAAGTAATGGACCAATAACCAGAACCCATGCTCCTGCGAAGAACCCATGAACTGAAATTTGAAATGGAAATTTGGGTGCGCATCTTTCTGAATCATTCTTATTCCTGAACCGAGTTGTCGGCGTGGTATGTATATCAGAAGAAAAGGCAGAGCTTTCTTCTCTCTTTTTCATGCAAATGAAAAGATAAATGCAACCTTCTTGTTGAAGTGGTCATCTGCCTTTTCCTTCACCCTTCACATAAGTTTAAATAATACCAATGTAAACTATTGAAGCCCAATGACATACACAAATATAGGTCAATGATATTTGAAACAATTCCCGGACCTATTTGACTAGCCATGGAAACCAATGGCTTATAATATAATTCTCTGCCGTCTTAATCTAGCTATATAAAAAAAAATACATAAACGTGTCATGACCTCAACTAAAAGCAAAGATATCACTACAAAATGTCGTTTTTAGGGATAAAATAAGTAGTACAATTTGTGGGAGCAAAAAGCAAAATCTAATTGGTTAAAGCATGGTGATAAAAATACAAGATTTTTCCAACTTCAAAAGAAAACAAAACGAAATTAATAAAATCAGAGATGGCAATGGCATTTGGTGGTATTGACGTGAGGCATTGGAGTAAGTTGTGCAAGAATTCAAAACGAGATTCACCAATCGATCCAACCCCTGCACTGCTGTGCACACCAACTTGGTCTCTCAGGCTATAAAGCCATGCATTTCGAATGATTAGAATATCATGTTAATTGAGTCTCCTTCAAGTGACGAGATTTGGAATGCCGTTAAAAGCATTGGAGCTTTTAAAGCTCCATGGCCGGATGGTATCCATGCGAGTTTTTTCCAGGAATGTTGGGAAGAGGTAGGGCCTTCAGTGTGCAATATGGTGAGAAACTTCTTTGTAGATAACACAAGCCTTAAGTTAATCAACCACACCAACATTGCCCTAATCCTAAAAGTGGAGAATTCGGAAATAATTAATAATTATCGCCAAATCAGCCTTTGTAATGTTAGATACAAGATATAACGAAAGTATTGATCACCAGGTTGAGGCCCTTTTTGCAAGGGAGTATTTTGCCCAACCAAGGAGCCTTCGCTCTAGGTAGGTTAATACAGGATAATATACTTATTGCTCATGAACTGTTCTCAACTTTTAACAGGACGAAAGGCAGAACCAGGGAGCTTGTCATGCCCTGATCTCGACATACGTCTAGTATCGACACGTGACGTCACCAAATACCCGTATCACTAACATACCCCGCCTCTAGAATATGGGCAAAGCATAACTCGAGATCTAACTGCGTAATAATTTTTCGTATACTTTATGTCTACATCTAACCTCCTCGTTAGACTACCTACATACCCTAAATAGGGATCAAGTCTTTCGTAGTTCATCCTTCATTACACTTGAACAATCATCACATACATCACTATGTCTCAACATAATACCACACAACAGGCATGCAACATCACAAGGAACATTCGACGAAGCGCAACATAAATCTCTAGCCATATTGGTCAACGAGTCTAATCATAATGGCAACAATCACAACCAACATTATTCCACAATCACATCAATCAATAACACATATCATACATCAGAATGTAGGGCTAGAGTGACACCAATTTAGTCGAAGCCTACATCTCTGAAGCTACAATAAAATCCAAGGAACTAGCAAGTCAAATGATGCGATTTCGAACCACTCAATGAAATCCATCATTATTTGGTTCCGGACCACTCAACGAAATCCAAACCACAATACGATTTCAGACCACTTATTAGAATCGAGAAGTAGAAGGGATTCCGGACCTCTCAACAGAATCTGAGTGGATACGATTCCGGACCACTTAACGGAATCACAGAATATAATGGATATCAAACCACTCAAGGAAATACAAGTTAGATACGATTCCGGACCACTCAACGGAATCTAGACAGAGTAGGGAATCAGACCACTCAATGGAACCCCAGCGGAAATCCAGTTCCAGATCACTCAACAGAACTGAGCAGAAGTCCATGGAATATAACAACGCTCGAAGAACAGGACATGAAACAAGTACTCAAAATATAAAAGTTCAACGAAACAAGAAATGAAACAAAGCACAAGGTACACAATTAGAACAACTCAATGAAACGAGAAATGAAATATTGATACGACATGCAAAACAAGTCTCGAAGTAACAAACCCCATGACAATGGGTTAACGATCCATTACTAGCCCTCACATTTCATCACATCATGCCAATCATGCAAATCAAATCTCATTTCAAATATGCACGTCAAATTACTTTCCATCGAACAATTCATCAAGCATTTCAAATCACATTTCATAGATATCATCAATATACAAGTCAAATCACAACTAATAAACATAGATCAATGACTAATCACATTTCAATAGATTCACATTATATAATCAACTGATATCTAACCAAAATATGTTCGCCTATCGAAATGTACCAAGTACAACTAATCCTCATGACCCCTAGAATGCGTATGGTCCCCCATCTAGGATATACTAAGCAAAACCATATGCATATTCTCATCGTGCATGCAGTGATCACTCATCGTGGATATACCAAGCAAGATCATCCATGTACCATTGCTACATGGTGCAGTAAATTCAACACACAACCTACCCATACCTCAACCCCTATAACTTACAACGTAGGCACTTGCATTATCAACTTCTCATGGTCATTAACTAACTTGTCACATAAGCATATAAGTTCTACATGATGCTATCTCACATTGTCAAAACAGTTATCATACATATCATTCTTGTTATCAAGAACATAACTACACACACACACACACACACACACACACATATATATATATATATATATATATAACAAGAAGACATCCCATATATGTGAATCGAGGTATATATATATATATATATTAAATGGGATAACTCACTAACCAATATAGGCCTACATAGTCTCTAGTAATACTGATTTTAATATTGAAAATCAATTCGTAACATATTGACCAAAAGTCAAGTCTCTATCAACGGTGGGGTCCACAAACCTAGTAATCTAAATCGAAGATTCGCCTATCAGATTTCTGATTCGTAACTTCTTAAGAGTCCCAGGACTATTCTAGAACATACTAAAATTTCATTACGATCCATCAGTTGGATCTCCGCCAATCGCAAATTCAAGTAGCGGTCAACGTTTGATTTTTACGAACTTAGAAATCCAATTCGAGAAGATCTATACGTTGGATTCTCGATCCATAAGTTCTTAATGTCCTCAAATATTATGTACTATTACATATTTGAGTTTGGTGATGTTTCAATCCGTCACCTTCGTTGCTCCGCCACCCCCAAACCTGTTTGGGCTTTGTTCCTGGTCTTTAGAGGAGTCCTTTGATGGTGGTAATTGAAGGAAAACGTTTAACATTTTGTGGATCACCGCCGAGCTCACTCAAACCCGTCGATGGGATCCCTTGCAAAATCAAGGCCAAACACGTCGGGTTTGGTTGAAAATTGATTGGAAAGTGGCAGGGGAATGATTTGGTAGTGGTGTCTCTCCCATTGGTTCCCTCCTTTCTTCTATTCTGTAACTCTCTTTTCCCCTCTCTTGCTGCCATCTGGCAACTTCTAATTGTTTTTTTTTTAAACACTTAGTTAATTTCAAACTTTGTAACTATATAGCTAAAATTCTAAAATTAACGAATTTAAAATAAAATTAAAAATCGCGCAAGCGAAACATGAATTTGAATGATGAAATACGTAATTAATTAATGAAATTCTAGGAACGGGATTTCACAGAGCTAGCTATCAAGCTAGATTTAGAGAAAGCATATGATCTCTTAAATTGAGACTATATTAAATGTGTGTTGGAAGGGTTTGGGTTTTGTACTAAGTGGATAAACCTAGTTATGGAATGTATATCTTCAACTTCTTTTTCCATTAACATTAATGGTGAGTCTCATGGCTATTTTAGTGCAAGTAGAGGTATCAGGCAAGGGAACCCATTATCCCCCTATATTTTCATCCTTTGCATGGAACCCTTGATTAGGAAGTTGAATGAGCTTGCGTATACCCCAAAATCCTATATTGGCCTACTCACTTCCCGGCTACAAAGTTTTTAATCTTTTTTTTTTGCATATGACTGCCTTATCTTTGCCAAGGCTTCTCCAAGGGGTGCCAGGAAGGTTTTAGAAGTTCTAAATTGTTTTGCAAGTGCTTCGAGTCAACAAATAAACTTCAACAAATCTTCTTTATACTTTTTCTCTAATACAACTAACCAGATACGAAGTGAAATTGTTAACACTCTTCAGATTTAGGATAAGTCTATCGTTGGAAAATATCTCGGTATACACAACATTGTGTTTTGGAAGGTCTCTTTAAATGGGAATGAGCTAATCAAGAGATTCAAACAGAAGTTTGCTGGTTGGAAGGCCAACACCCTTTCAAAGGCAGAAAGACTCACTCTTGTCCAATCAAACCTTTTAGGTATGCCTAATCATAATATGTCTTGTTTTAAATGCCCTTCCAAGTTAACAAGCAAATTAAATAAGGATTGTAGACAGTTTTTATTTATTTTTAATTTTTGTTGGGGCAATAGTCATAAATGTAACCCTGCGAGTTGGAAGGAAATTTGTAGACCAAAGAGTGCTGGTGGTTTAGGTATTAGGAACCTAGACCATTTCAATAAAGCTTGTCTTGCTAAACTAGGTTGGAAAGTGCTTTTTGATAAGGATAATTGGTGGGATAGTATAGCCAGAAGAAAATACCTTAGAAATGATGGGTTCCTAGAGACCAAAACTAATCAAAACCACTAGCTTGCCTGGAAAGGAATTCTGGAGTCCAGAGACATTATTAGTAAGGGTATGAGGTGGGTGGTGGGCGATGGCAAGGAAATCTTGTTCTAGACTAACAATTGGGTTTTTCCTCACTCTCGCTTTCATCTCATCCTTAAAAATCAAAAACAACAAATTCAATAGGGGATCAAGGTTGCTGATTTTATTGTTGACGGGCACTGGGACAAGAACATGTTAAATCAATTAATAGACACCTATACAACAAATAAAATTTGTAATAATGGTAAGTTCTCGGTAAAATTTGTAACTTGGCTTCAAATGGAGGATCTTGGCCATTCCCCAGCTCAAAACCTTATAAATAGAGTGTGGAAGCAAATCTTGCCTCCTAAACTAAAGTTATTTGCATGGAGTCTCATCAAAGGTAAACTTCAAACTAGAAAGAAGCTTAGCAGGTCATTCCAAATATAAATACTCAGTGCCGCATGTGCAGCAACCATGAGGAAGATATTGAGCATCTATTCCTCCACTGCCAGTATGCTTAGTAGGTTTAGAATTGTGCCACCGATATGTCTTTATCAATTTTTGATACCAACCTCAAGATAAGTGATTGGCTTGTGAGTCTCTCTCATAAAAATTCGAATGCTATTAGCAATTTAAGCAAAGCTATTTCTATTTGCTGGCAGATTTGGAATGATAGAACTGGAAGCATTTTCAGGGACGAAAAGCCTGTCCATACCTGAGCTTTTATCTGTGCTATGGCTATGGTTAATAAGTATTTTAAGGATAACATGAAGAGCCAGGGAAATACGCAGGTCATTAGTGATGATAATGTGATCAAATGGAACTTTCCATCATACCCTTATGTTAAAATAAATTTCGACGGTTCGGTGTCAAACTCCTTGCCGGCGAAAGGTTTCATCATCAGGAACTGGAGCAGTAAGCCTATTCTTGCTGGTGCTATGAGTTTGGGGTCTTCCACCATCAATGTTGCTGAGGCTATGGAGTTGCGTTAGGCTCTAATTTGGGCTAGGAAGAGAAACCTGACACATGTGTATGTGGAGGGTGATTCAAAGCTTATCATTGATGTTGTTTGTGGTGCTTGCGAAACGCAGTGGAACTTGAGGTCTATCATTGAAGATATCAGGTGGTGTGCCTCTTTTTTCCAGGATATCAAGTAGGGCCATGTTTTCAAGGAGGCGAACTTTGTTGCAGACGCTATGGCGTCTATTGGGCTGAAAACGGATAATCTTTGTATTTGGGATGCTTTTTCTTCTTGTCGAAGCAAACTTAGCCCTATTATTTGATTGTAATGGCTCCGGCTATGTGAGGGGCTTCTCTCTCTAATGAAGTTTATTTTTCCATAAAAAAAACGAATTTTAATGAAAACAATTAGAAAAATCAGCAAGAAAACAATTTAAAATAAATCAATTCAAATGGAAACAATTTACAAAGATAAAATTGTAAAAGCACTAGATCATGTCATCATCTTAACAATCCTATGTAATTTTACCAATCACTTATGAATTACACATGCATCTTTGAAGGTTAAGTTTTCCTTATGCAAGTTCTACTTGTAGCCTTTAAGCTAGAACGTATATCAAACATACAATCCAGTTTGTGGCATTCAGATTAAATGTAAACATGCATGACTCATTATGCTTTGTGAAAACCCTTTGGAAAACCATGTAACTCTTAAGACGTGGCATTTATCTTAAGTGGACTTACAATATTTATCAATCACAAGAAGCATTCCTTAATTTCCGGGTGACATTCCAACATAAATTGAATCAGATTACTTATCTAAACACCCTAGTGGTAGCTAAGCATTAACACAATTAGACAATTTAAGCACAGTGATTAATAATTCAATGTATGTATGCATAATTTCATATCATAAGCAATTAAATAAAGACTACATATTCATGTAAGGTTCATAACCTCACCCTAGTAAAAGAAAATTAGTTACACATGATCATAAATAAAACAAAAATATTATTAAGAAGAAAAGGATTTAAAACACCTTGAAAAAAAGAATACAAATCCTCAAAGCCTAGCCAAATTCTCCAAATTTAAGGCCAATAAAGGTTGCAAAGGACAACACCTAGCCTTTCCTTGATAGCACTTGATTCACTAAATTGTCTAAGTTGGTCCATGAAGAACCATGTGGATCAGTTGCCCTTTCTGCTAGTTTCTTCCACCCCACGGCCTTATTCTTCATTTTCTTACCCTTCTCTCCCACAATCATCTCTTTGACAATCTTCTTGACATCGTCTCTCTTGGCATCCTCACTGATCTCCATGCCAATACCCCATTCATTACAAGTATAGAGACAATTTGTTCGTTGCTCGCCGAATAAGGGATAACAGAGCAAAGGCACTCCAGCAGACAGACTCTCAATGGTTGAATTCCAACCACTCTCCAACTGATGGATGGTTAAGGACTTGCTCTTGTGGGCACCAACCTGTTAGTAGACCTCTTTCCTTAGTTTCAGCCCCAAACTCCGGATGAAAAATGGCCGACTCACCAACTACCAAATTAGGTCTAATTACCCAAAAGAATGGAAGCGTGCTATTTGCATGTCCCCAACCAAACTCAATAAGTTGTCGCGGCGTGACAACCGCTAAACTGCCAAAATTCACGTAAACGACAGAATTTCGCGCCTTGGCGTTTAACCATTCGAGGCACTCCGTTTCTTCTTTTCCACAGAATGTAACCCATAGTCTCCAAGGGGTCTTCTGGTATCTGATTGAGAAGCAACTGGAAGGATAGATGACAAAGCATCCAAAACATCTGGCTCTAATGCATCAAAAGTATGAACAACAACTGCTGAAGGTTTATGAACTTCAACAGCTGCTTCCAAGATGAAGTTAAACCTAATGTCATCGGGATTAATAGTTTGAAAGGAGACCAGAAGATCCCTTAAACGGATAGCTTTTACTCCTGGAATCCAATCTCAGACCTTATTCAGAAAACCATTTGTTAAGTAACTCTCATCTGCAATGCAACACTTAAATAAGTAAAAAAAAAATTCATTATTTGTTTAGGCACAACCAATTCATCATAAAAATCAAACAGTTGCTTCATTAGCATTTATGTATTTGACCTTTGAGAGGTGCAAGTCCTTTTTCCACAAAAGTGGGGTATTGCTTACAGCCCATGAATCCGACCGCAGACAAAGTAAAGAACATTGCGATAGGGAGTCCAAGTTCTTCGGCAGCTGTGATAGCAGAAGGCATGAAACCATCTGAAACAATGGAAGTCACTGGAGGACTAACACTACTGTTGGAAATCTTTGCGTCATTGAGTTTAAAGAGGAGGTTGCGAAATGGAGCTAAGAATTTTTTTCTCATGGAATCACATAGCAAAGGGAGGTTTAGGGATGTTGCATGAGAATCACAAAACCCAAGTTCAAATCCCCTTCTACAGAAAAAAAAATCATAACATAATTCTTCCGCTTCATTGGAACAAAATAATTTTGATAAGCCTAAAATAATTCAAGAACCACGAACCATACAGCTGACAAAGCCCATAAGACAATTTTAAAGAACAGACAGAAGCTAAAGCACGATGATGAGATCATTGAATATCGCCACTCACCACCAGATAGCATTGTTTAAACATGTGGCTGTTACTTAATGTATAATCTATACAGATTAACATGACTTAATGCATAGCTATACAAATTAACTAACTTAGTTGCGTAATCTATTCAAGTTACGGTCATTACAAAGTAATAAACCAAGAAAGCGGCGTGTATGTGAGTAGTTTTCATTGAAAATCGGGAAACTTATTGTATTGGATGCATGGAAAAAAATTTCATTGTGACCGGAATACACGGGGTATATCACATATCCTACCATTTGTTAAGTTGTTAACTTTTAACACACATATCTTACCATTTGTATAGTGACACGTGGTGTACCACACTACTACAAAAAACACTTTGCGTGACGAAATAAGTTTGTTGTGCAAAGTACAATTTCGTCGCGCAAAACCTTGCGCGACAAAATTTTGATCGCCCATGGTTCGCCGCACAAAGCTCGTGAAAATAGAATTTGCACGACGTAAATTAATCTTCGTCGCGCAAAGCTACTTTTTTAATTTTTTAATTAAATTAATGGGGTTTTTGAATTTTAATTATTCAAGAAGATTAAAATTTAAAAAAAAAACCTAATGTTAGATTGAATATTGATTTTAGTCCCTAATGTGTTCTTAATTCAAAATAATTAATGTACATTTTATTTAATGTCTCCCATTAAA
This sequence comes from Cydonia oblonga, assembly GCA_015708375.1. Taxonomy (NCBI): domain Eukaryota; kingdom Viridiplantae; phylum Streptophyta; class Magnoliopsida; order Rosales; family Rosaceae; genus Cydonia; species Cydonia oblonga. Next base: position 16,590 of record JADOBS010303113.1, read on the forward strand.
TATTTAAATTTATTAATACACAAATTTTAATTTATTTTTTTGACCAAAAAAGAGTTTTTTAATTTATTAATTTTATTTAACATTCTTCAAACTTGAAAGAC